>APFE030251454.1:26846-44421 GCA_000404065.3 Pinus taeda
TATATGAAATCAAAATTTATGAAACTTAGATTATCCATTACATCGCTCATTTAGAATTGAGATTTATGTCTTCCACATTTCTCTGCTTTACTAATGTTTCCAATATCAATGACAACTTTATGCTTCCCATCCGGGAAGAAAGTATATTATATATATATATGAATATTAATTTATTATATTAATATTTAAATAGTTTAAATTATTTTAATTTATGATCTATTATTTTTAAATCTATCGTTTTTCAAATTGTCAATTTTGTTTTAATTAATATGATATATTTTTTATTTTAAATGGTATTTTTTTTTCTAATTTTTTAAATAAATAGTAAATTTTTATTTTTAAATTTATTTTATTATTTTGATATAAATTTTAGTTATTAAAATGTATTTACAATTTATTATATATATGTATATATTTTGGAAAAGTCGTAATTTTTCATTAATATGAAAATTACATTTTTCAGATGTCAGTTACATATATTCTACTATGGGCTAGAAACCTATCATGTTGAGTATTCAAAATAGTGAGAGGTGTACTCTACGCAGGGAGACACTGCTCTGAGCTGTGATTTTCAATATGATTTATGTACTTACTCTACGCAAAGAGTATCAACAAAATAATTGTCATGTGTAGAACTGCTTGATAAAAACCTTCATGTAATATTTATATAAAGACAACAAAATATATAACAAAAACTTTATGTCCAGCTCCCATTGAGCTTTACTATTCAAATATTCTATAAAAGGTCTATGATGATACTGATGGAAGGTTCCATCAATTTGCTCCAGTATGCTCCAAGTTCCTATAGGCCTATGCGCTGCTTCCTTGGATAGTAGATCGGTAGCTGTGTTCCGCTCCCCGTATATATGTTGACAAGTAAATGTGTCAAATAAATTTATGAGTCTGAATATTTCTTCCATGATGTGTCTCAGAGAAAAAACATAACAATTTGTAGCTTTGTTTATCCAATTTCTTATAGTTTTTGAATCTCCAAATAGCTGTAAGTTTCTGCACTGTTTTTCCAAAGCAAAATGAATGGTGTAGTTTGCTGCTGAAAGCTCAGCAAAATTGTTCGTCCCTCTGCCCAAACCCATTTGGATTTTGTAAAAATGATTTGTTGTAATATGGAGGACAGCTCCTCCCCCACATCCAATGTCTTGAGCTGAGCCATCAAAGTATGCCCAGGGGTGAGATTGGTTTATGCTCTTGGGTATGATATGCCTGGGATTGGGATTTGCTTCCTCCTCTGGAATCTGTTGGTAGTCTGCTAGGATTTGTGCAATGATGGCCGGCTAGTGGGGGGAGAATTTTGATAGTGGACCACCAACCCTCCCAAGCTTCCTGAACATTTTTTCCCTGCCACATAGGGAGCGAGGGTATATGAGAATGAATAGTATTCCATAGCTCCTTTGTGCATGGGAAAGTAAGAAAGAGATGATTCCCAGATTCATTGTGGGCTTTGCAAAGGCCGCACCAAAAGGGTCCATGAAAAGATCTCTTGATCAAATTTTCTTCTGTTGGGATTTTGTGACGCAGAATGGTCCACTTGAGGAGCTTGGACCTGGGGGGGGCT
This sequence comes from Pinus taeda, assembly GCA_000404065.3. NCBI lineage: Eukaryota > Viridiplantae > Streptophyta > Pinopsida > Pinales > Pinaceae > Pinus > Pinus taeda. Next base: position 28,420 of record APFE030251454.1, read on the forward strand.
GCTTTTAGTTTCCATATACTTCTCCACCATGGTTCACACTACGGTGGTTTCAGTGAGTTCATAAGAGTTATGTATCCCTCCTTAGGTGAGTATCTTCCATGCTTTGCATGTGCCCAGATTAGCTCATCCTCCCCTTCTTGTATCCTGATATGGGATACTGTGAGTGCCTCCGTGTATTCTTTCCAGTGTTTCTTCCATTGTCGAGGGATCTAATGTCCTCCCAGATTTCCATGCTTGTTGTAAAAATGTAGAGCGTTCATTGTCTGCTATTTGGCTAAGGTGAGAGATCCCTCTGGAAATGAGGTATTTTCTGAGCTCCTTTGGGAGTCTGTGAGCGTTCCCACATCCAATCCATGGGTCCATCCCTATTTTAACAGCTTCTCCTGACTTTATTCTCCATGTGAGTCCATCCCTAATAAGGGCATAGCTTGTAGGACTGCTTTCCATATGTTCAATTTTCCAGCTTGTGTCCACTAAGGTTGTCGAATCCAGTCCATAAGATTTAAAGGAGATATGTATTTAGATGTTGCCACCTTAGTCCACAGGCTATGCGATGTGACTAGCTGCCACCCTAGTTTCGCTGCCATGGCTATGGAGAAAGAGTCTAGGCTTTTGGTACCCCATCCTCCCCATTTCTTTGGGAATTCCAAAGAGCCCCAATTGGACTAGGCAAAAATCCTTCCAGGTTGATTCCCTCTCCACAGGAATCTACAACATAGGTTTTTAATTCTGGCCAGTATTCCTTTAGGAATCCATGCGAAAGACATCCAATATACTAGAGTTGCTTCCAGCACTGCTTTTATGAGTATCAGTCTTCCTGCTCTTGATAAATATTTTAGGTACCAGATGTTTAGCCTTTTCTCCAATTTGGTTATGAGCCAAATCCAATCAACATTCTTATAACCATGTGGCTTTAATCTATAACCCAAATATTTTAGTCCCTCGTCCAGTGGCAGTAGGTTATAGGGGAATCTTCTCAGGGCATACTGAATCTTGTATGGTGTGCATCCTATAGTCGTTATAGAGGATTTTTCATTATTAACCAACATGCCAGTGGCTGCTAGGAATATAGTGAAGGAATTGAGGAGTGCAATCACATCTCCTATACTCCCATTTAGGAAAAGTAGCACATCGTCCACAAAAAGCAAGTGTGTTAATGTGCATCCTTCAGCAATGCGGATCCCCCTTAGTTTTCCTCTTCGATGTTCCTCCTTTATCAAACGACTGATACCTTCCATGATGAATCAGAAGAGGAGTGGGGATAGTGGGCATCCTTGCCTGAGGCCTCTTTCAGAGTGGAAGAAAGGAGAGGCCTCACCATTTACGAGAACGCTGAATGTTACATTAGTGATATAGCTCATAATCCATCTTATGAATTCATATGGGAAAATTAGGTGCATTAAGAGCATTCTAATGTATAGCCAGTTGACTCTATCAAAGGCTTTCGAGAGGTCAACTTTTAGGACCATATCCTTTGGCTTGTGGGTCTGGATAGAATGTAGAATCTATTGTGTCGTTCTGACCGCTTCATGTATTTCTCTATTCTATAAAAAAGCAAATTGTTCAGCTGAGACGTGGTTTGATAAGATTGGCCGGAGTCGATTTTCTATAATCTTGGGGATGATCTTGTAGATACAGTTACATAAGGAGATGGGTTGGAAATTATTGAAGGATGTGGGATTGTCTGATTTGGGAATAAGGGCGATAAAGGTTGAGTTATAGGCCTTATACGTTCTTCCAGAGACTTTGCATTCCTCTATAACTTGTAATAGGTCCTCCCCCCCAGAGTATCAAAGAAGGCCAGTTAGAATTCCACATTCCAGCCATCCAGACCAGGGATCTTGTCTCGCTTAAACCATTTGAGAGTGTCCTCCAGTTCTCTAAGGGAGACCTCCTTTATCAATTCCCTGCTTTCTTCTTGTTCTACAAACCTTGGGAATAGTTGGGATGTCCTCATTATGTCTCCCAGGATGGCATTTGGTGGTGACTTATATATGTTCCTGAAGTGGGTAGAGGCCATAGCTGCCAGCCGAGGTAAGGTGTTCATTGGTTCTCCTTGTTCATATGATAGCTTCCAAATAGTATTAATACCTTTGCGCCCATTTGCAAATTTATGGTAGAACTTGGTATTGGCATCCCCTTAATCTAGATGGCTCTGCTTCTCATCTCCAGCTCTCTTCTCTGTCCTTAAGAATCTGGTTTCTCTTAGCCAGGAGAGAGGTTATTTGCTTTTTGTCCTCGGGGAGGAGAAGATACGTTCATGGTCATTTTCATACTTATTAATGGCTTCTTCAATTTGTTTGAGAGTATGGTCTTTTTGCGATCTCTTCTTATGAGCCCATTGCTTTGAGAGGCTCTTGAGTTCTTTTAGGTTTTTTGCAAATCCTTCCGATATAGTCCTTTCTGCCATTGGGGGATGAGTCCTCCAATAATTTGTTACTAGTTGGATATATTCAATGTCCCTCAACCATGTTGCATTAAATTTGAAAGGACCTTTTGGTTTGTTCATATCTCCTCTGATTTCCATATAGATCGGCCTATGGTCTGATATTCTGCCAAAGCCCACCCACTGTCTATATCCCTGCCCCAAGGTTAGCATATGCTCCTTAATGAGATATCTATATTGTCTTCTAGAGAGATTGTTCGCTCTTGATCTGTTGTTTCTCCAAGTGGGAATATTTTTGGGGAGGGGATATCTATGAGATTATGATCCTCCAGATTGGCCTCAAGAAAATTTGAGAAGATATCCCTTTGGGCATTGTGTCCCCATGATTTCTCAAAGCCAATGGAGAAGTTTAAATCCCCCCCCCAGAACAAGATTGTCCTTTTGAAGGATGTGTGAGTCTAGGAGTCTGCTCCAATATTCCTCCTTGTTGTGACAAGGGCCATAAATGATGATGATCCTGAGCTCAATATCAAGCTCTGAGGAATGTATGTTAGCTCCTAGGTGGCCCGAACTCCCCCACGCATTACAGATTCTAATAGATCGATTTTTTACCCCCAGCACAAGACCCCCTGACCGCCCTGATGCGTCTAGGGTATGGAATGTCCATCTAGGTAGCCATGATTCAAGGAGGTGGGTAATGACACAACCCTAGCCTAGGGTTTCTTGAAGAAAAATAATATTAATGGGTTCTGCTGAGAGCAGTCTCCTTATGGCTAATTTTTTAGCAGGGCTAGTCAACCTTCTACAATTGAAAGAGAGAAATTTCATGGAGGATGGGGCTCTTGGGTATTCACTGTTCTAAGTACCCAATCGATGGCATGTTTCTTTCCCACAACAATCTCTTCCCCAGCTTGTAGCTTAGCTTTAGATAGGGAGAAGGGTCTGCCTCTAGTCATCTTTTGAGGAGGGGGAGAGGTGATGAGGCCGATACCCAGAGAGTCAGGGGCTTGAGAGCGAAACCTAGCTCTGGTGGGGTATTTGAAAGGTGGAGGGATGGAATGAGTGGGAGGAATAAGTAATTGGGAATTTGGTGGAGGTTTATTAGGGAAAGATGCCTGAGTGCAAGAGATGGTGGGGGAGGGGGGTTTGATAGGGAAATCCACAACCTTGGGAGGGTTGAAGGTGTGAGAAAAGGACTGAACTGAAAAGAACTATTCATAACTAGTTTCAATGCAGCGCGAAGATACATTAGAGTAAATAGAGGAGGAGTTTACAGTCGACATACCCGTAGAGAAAGCAGCCTCAGCAGCCGCCCTTGCTTTGGTTAGAGGAGGAGAGGGTGCTCCGATGGGTGCCTTTCCCCACTTCTTTCTGATCACCTTTGTGGGCACAGGTAATGCTTTAGAGTGTGTCAAATTTGCTACCTATTCCCCCTATGGAGGGCTACCCTGAGCTTGTGCATTTTTCAGCAATGTATCCTTCCCCTTATCTCTAGCCCTTTCTTGTTCAGCAGACAATGTTTGTACAGGTGTTCCACTTTGTGGCAACGTCTGCATCGGAAAGGGACACCTTCGTAGTCTAGGGTTTTCTTTCGGGAGAAGGTTTTCCACTATAGGGTGATGTGCTCTTGAAGGCCACCCCGAGTATCCAGGTGAATGAGAATCCTATCATATTCCATCATGTCTGAAGTTAGATATGATCTATCGTGATCGAGGTAGGTTCCCAGAGTGTTGCCGATGTGGCGGAATATATCCTCTGACTAGAATTGTAGGGGCACTCCTGGTAGCCGAACCCATATAGGGTCGAGTCCTATCTGTTCTTTTTCTGGGTCAAAAAGAGGGTTCCATCATTGGAGAAGAACTGGGGCATGCTCGAAATGCCAAAAGGACAACATGACCCAGTTTGTGTGCTCGGCTCTGGAAAATCACAAAGAAAACCATCCTCTAACAAAGGTTTGAACAGTTGAGAGGTTTTCCAGGTGTTGCCCCATACCTCCGAGGTCCACATCTTAGGCCTAGCCATTATGTAGCTACGACCGTGAATTCTTCCTACTAGAACTCGATTTGTCGTGTCCATGGTGTCACCCCACTGAATGTCCTCCCTGAGTCTAAGGATAACGTCTTCGCTTCTGACTTTGAAGCACTTCCTTTTTTCTTCTCCGCGTCGTCTCTTCAGGGTCCTCAGAATTTTCCACTGGCTGATTAGGGTTTGGATCATGGTTTACAGGGCAGGGATGTTCGACCGCTGGAATCGATTCTAAGAGAGGGGGTACCGCCGCGTAACTGCCCGATGGAGGCGTCTCAGGTACCGAAACTTGTGTGTTTCCCTGGACCGGGGTGTGGGTTCTTTGAGAGTTGGTTGAAGATTCACCAGGGTGGGATGAGAGGGGGGTTTGAGAGCTAGCCGCCTCAGGATCAGGGTGGAGGCAGACAGAGACAAAGTTTGTAGTCAAGGGTGACTGTGGCGGTGAGGGTGGAAACGACCAGATCGGAGGAGGCTCCGAGAAAGTTACTGTGGAGAAGAAAGGTCTTGAGATGGAAGGAAGACCCACAATGATAGTGGACAGGTCACAGCAGAAGGGGAGGAGTTCGTCCATGGCGAAGCGAGGGGTTTGCCAGATATTGGCATTCTCCAACGAGTCTTCTGAATAGTCTACTAGGTCAAGCTCCATACCTGTTCCAAGGTGATCTCCGCTAGCTACCTCCAGGACCATCGTAACCGTCGCCGCGGGGAGGGTATCAAAATTTAGTGGGAATGCACTGAATCAGGAGGAGACGATAAACAACGATATTACGGATTGGCTCAATGAGTTACGGGTGATGGGAACTGCCGCGGGTGTTGCAGCCAGAGGGAGAATGGATGATGACAGCTAGTAGGTAGGTAGGTTGAGTAGGGTGTATTCGTGGCGGCTGTCTGCAGAATATCCCTAACCCTTTTCAGACAACCTTCCCAGCCCCATCGTGAACTCACCATCACGATATGGTTCCTACAACAAATTTATTCAGAGAAGATTATCTATATGTTTGTGACTTCATGAAAACAAATTTTCCTACGTCAACATTGTGCTTAACCTGTGCCTATTTGCATACATCTTTTGTTAGTTCTCATTTGGAAAATATTATTATAAGGTAATATGTATTATTTTTTTATTTTTGAAATTCAAGAAATATTAATATAAGGTAATATAGAAGAAATATTATAATTACATGTTAAATAAATAAAAAATAATAATAATATTGAATCAATTTTTTCCCAAAGAAAAATTATAACTTTCATTAAAGAGATGAAAATTACATGATGTAGGATCCATAAAACATATCACCAAAGTGTTGTACATGGGTAGTCCAAAACTGCTTACAGGTATCCCAATATAATAATGTTTAAATTCAACGAAAAAAACCATTAGATTGTTGTTTAAAAAGTCTTTTTTAAACAACTTGTATACCTTATAAAAAACCAAAAATAGCATGTCAACTAGTAGCTGTCAAAACTGATACAAAGAGTAAAAACCCAGCCAAAGATATCCATATATGTGAGGTTGTGGTTGAACCAACCTTGTGCCTAGATGGTTGAATTATCATGGTTATCAACTTGCTTTAAAGTTCTTCTTCCCCGTGCAACCAATTTCTCAATCATATCCTGAGGTAACTGGAACTGATCCCCACATATGATCCAAGGGTCTGGCCCAATCCTCACCCTCTCCCTCGAGCCCACTTTCCAAGCTAGCCCTTTTTCTAGAATTTTAAAAGAGTCGACCACAACCTTCCATATAATAGAAACGTTTGATTTTATCCCAATGATGGGGGTGCTAATCTAGTCCTCCAGAGAGCCAGGAGAGATATACTTCTTATACACCACCTTTGTCCACAGACTAGTTGTGGAAATTAGTCTCCAAATGAATTTTGTTGCTAATGCCCTGGAGAAGAATTACATATTATTTAGACCCCATCCTCCCCATTTATTTGGGAGAGCGATCATATCCTATGTTACCCATGAAAAAACCTTTCCTTAGCTCCATCCATAGAAATCTGCAACAACTTTTCCAAACTAAATTGAGAATCCCCTTAGGAATCCATGATAAAGACATCCCAAACACAGAAATGGTCTCCAACATAGATTTTATGAGAACCAACTAACCTGCACGAGAGATCCATTTAAAGCTCTAGCTTTTCAGACACTTCTCTATCTTAGCCATCATCCATAACTAGTCAACTTTTAATAGTTATTTGGCTTCAAGTGAAAACCAAGATATTTCAACCCTTCTACAAAATTCATAATTCAAAAATGGATTAGAGATTGGGAATAAAGGATATCATCTCTAAAAAAACATTCTTTAGAAATAGTTGACTTTTGAATATTTATCTCCATCCCTGTAACTTTGCTGAATAAGGCTAAGGCATTTTTTATGGTTTTGGTATCATGCTTGGAACCATCACTGAGAGGTATCACATCATTCACAAAAAGGAGATGAGAGAGGGAGATATATCCTACAACCATTTCACCTCTCAACTCTTCTCTACTTTTTGCATCCCCTATGAGCTTGCTAAGCCCCTCTACTGCCAGGAGAAATAACAACGAGGATAGAGGAAAACCTTGAGGAAGACCTCTTTTGGCATTGAAAAAATCTGAAGCAGAGGCATTAATAAGGACATCAAAAGAAACAGGTGATACAACACATAATCTAGTTAATAAATTTGATGTTAAATCCTAGATGATTTATCAACATTCTGAGGTAAATCCCTCTTAGTTTGTCAAAAGCCTTGGATAAATCAATTTTAAACACCATACCTTTAATCTTTTTGACCTTGAGACCATGAAGGTCTTCCAGTGCAACCCCTATGGCCTCATGAATTTGTTTATTTTCTAGGAAGGCAAAATACTCCTTGGATAGGTGCTGGGATAAGATTGGCTTTAGATGGTTTGCAATGGTCTTTGCTATAATTTTGTAGATACAATTGCATAGGGAAACAAGTATGAAGTCATCAAAAGAGCTTGAAGAATCAATCTTAGGGATAATATATATAAAGGTGGAGTTAAAAGATTCATGCATTCTACCAGTTCTTATGCATTCCTTGACCACCTTCGACAAATCACTACCAACCAAATCATCAAATCCATCAAGAAATCGATCAACCATCTATCTGAACTTGGGATTTTATATTTTTAAAACCCATGGAGAACCTTGTCAAGCTCCCCCTCTGAAATTGGTTCCATCAATTCATGATTAGCTTTATCATCAACGTATCTTAGGAGTAAGCCAACAATGTTTATTACTTCTGCTAAAGATGCCTCCTATGGAGCTTTGAATAGAGGTCATAAAAGAGTTGAGCCCATCCTAGAAAGGTCTATGAAGTTTTAGGCCCTATCAACTTCAAAGGTTTCTAGAGCCCATATTGTCTTATAAGCCCTCCTTCCCCTTGCAAATTGTTGGAAAATTATTGTATTTTCGTTTCCTGACTTTCGCCAAAATGATCTACTTTTTAACCTCCAGGTTCCTTCCCTTTCTTCCAATATCCTTCTCTTAGAGGCCTCTAGCTGCAAAATGTGTTCTCTTGATTAATTTTTCATATATCCCCCATTTTCCATGTCTTCCAATTGTTCTAATTCATATTCCACCTTCTTAATGATTTCCTTGTCCTTAACTTTTTCCATGGCCCATTTGATAGTAGTTCTTTTCAATCTATTTAGATTTTCTGCGAACTGTATAACAACCAATCTTCCTCCTTCATGACAGCATTGTTTCCATTGCTCCCTAACCAATGCCCTAAATGTATCATCCTTAATCCATACGTAATTAAACTTGAAAGGAGCCTTAGGTTTCCTTATATCTCCTTTCATTTCCATAAAAATAGGATGATGCTCAAAGTTTCCTCCTAGGACAACCCATTGATAGAATAAAGGGAAGTTGTCCAGAGAATTACATTTTATTAGGAAACTATCATTTTTGCGAGCTATCATAGCCTCCCCTACCCTCCTATTACACCGGGTGGGTTAATATTTATTGGATCTACATCAATTAAATTATGGGTATCAAGCATATGAGTGAAAAAATATGACTATGAGTCCACCCTGGCATGCTCATCACAAATCTCTGACAAACCCAGAGAAAAATTGAGATCTCCTCCCAATGTCAATTTATCGGGCTTCATGAAATCATAATTTAACAACTTCTTCCAAAATGGGGCCATGTCTTGAGAGGGACCATACACATTAATAAGGCATATCTCACATCCATTTTCTTCAGAAAAATATTAGCAATGATAACTCCCTCACATCCCCAAGAGTTAATGATTTTGGTGGATATTTGGTTGAGTCCCAGGGCTAGCCCCTCAGATAGACCCTTCACATCCACTACCAAGAACAACCAACACAGAAAAAGATTCTCCAAAACCCTAACAATATCCTCACCAAGGCCTAAGGTTTACTGAAAGAATATAACATCCAAACGCTCTAACAACATGAGTTATTTTAAGGAAAGTATTTTGGAGGGAATAGCCATCACTCTATAATTAAAGGAAAAACAGTTCATTAAGAACTAGTGACAAGGGTTGCATTTCTCTAAGAACCCATTCTAAAGAAAGCTACTTTGGTGGCTTCAATATCTTTACTAGCCTACACCTTGGCCTTGGAAACATGTGACTATCGTCCTCTCAGATTTTTGGCAAGTTTTGAAGGCGAGAGAGGCCCTAACCCACCCACAATTTTAGGGGATCTATGGGTCTTCAATCTGGATATTAATTTATATCAGGGTCCTTGATTAGAAGAGTATGAGTCCTCAAATATAGGGATGGATGGAGAGGGTGTTGGACAACATGCAGGTTTGGTGACCAAAGGACATGTGACAAGAAAATTTCCTCTTTTGAAAATAGAATTACCCCTGAAGTGTAGGAAATAGAAAGAGAAGACAATTGCATAACAAGAGAACACATGGAATCAATAAGATTTGAAATAGGGGCGAAGGATGGAGAAATGCTTGTTGAATGTACCCCATCTATAACCACCACCATTTGAGGAGGGACAAATATCCTTGTGCTATCAAGTGACACCCTTGATTCATCCTCCAAGATGCCAGTTCCTATGCCATCTGATATTTTATGCCCAAAGTCCCTTGCTAAGACATTTCCACCATTGTCCTCAGACCCCATTGTGTTGCACTGAATCAAGATATTCTTCTCCCCCCTACCTCCTTGATATGTAGGTGGGCAACCATTCAATACATGTCCAACCTCTTGACGATGCCTGCACCAAAACGAAACCCCTTTATAGTCTAGGATTTGGAGATGAGTATAACCTTTGTATTCAATTCTTAGACTCACCACCAAACCCTCCCTTGTGTCTAAGTTGACAAGAACCCTCGCAAACACCATATTTTGAGTCTCCTCATAGGATTGATCATAGTCAAGATACGAGCCAAACATATCACCAATTGAGTAAAAAAAATCTTCTTACTATAATTGCATTATCAATCCGGGTAGTCACACCCACACCAGACCCTCTCCAAGATGTTCTCTATCCTGGATCGAAGAGGGGTGACTATCTTTTAAACAAAATAGGTGCCAATTCTATGTTCCAGAATTTTGAGAGTACCCAAGTTGCCTTGGCCTCCTCTATGAATATGAAGGTGTACCATCAAGTCGTCAGAGTACGGACCAATGAGAGTGAATTGATACCTTTAGCCCATTCCTCCATTGCCCATTTATTCAACATAGCTACAGAGTAGTTTCTGCCTTTGACCCGACTAACCAGTACTTTTCCTGCACTCTCCATAATGTTGTTATGCCCAATCCCTGCTCCCAAAATTAAACTTTTGACTGCTTACTTAAGCCTTGCACATTTTACCTTCTTCTCATTCTTTCTTTGCCTTACCCCTTCCTCAGGTATACCATTGCTGGGCAATGAGTTTTTCAGAGGGAAACCATTTTAAAAATTGATGAAACCACCTACCTGTTACAAAGGATTACCTTCCTCGAGTCCTGTAGTCACCCCATCGAATTCAGTGCCTTCTCTTGAGAAACCAAGACTGCCAACTATGACGGCCAAAGCTTGAATCGCCTAAAATCCTTCTTAAATCTTCTATACTAGGGCTAGAACAAACCCCCCTTCTAGCTCTGAAATTACCCTTGATACTAGAAATCCTAAGCCCAAACTACCAATGAAACCAGAAGCCGCCACCCTTGGACTCTGTGATTCATTCAAACTGACACAATTGATCAAAAACTGCAAAGATTCCATAGTAACCTCAAAATATCATATTGATGAAATGGGAATGTTTTCCATGCTTGATTCTCAACCACCGAGTTTCCAACTTGCTCTAAAAAAAGGGTTTTCGGTGTGGAAAATTGTTCAGTTAGGTAAGGGTTCACATGTTGCTTCTTTGGTGATATTACCTCCATATTCATAAGAGAAGAAAACACTCCATGGTCTAGGGATTTAGAAGTTACTTCCAGCTCCATCATGGGATGCTAATGTGGAGGTTCTTTCTAGATGGACTCGAACTCGTAAGTTTTTGTCTAGTAGTCAACCTCGTTTATAACCATAGTGTCATTCTGCCTTTAACAGACTCCAAATTGCTTTCCTCCTAACTGGGATAGATGTGAAATATCCACAAACCACCTTCTGACTTTAGGGAATGTCTCCCCCATAAACTCTACCACTTTATTCTTCATTGTGCAAACACAAGGTTATGTCAACTGTTAGGGTTACAAGGTTTGGATTGTCCTTCGTGACCACAGTGAAAAGATTTCCTTCAAACCCGAAAGCTAGGAAAAACCCCCGATCGCGCATCCCTACACCAGTAGCTGCCTATTACTATGTTTGTGGATCATCGACCACAAAGTTAGCCTTTCTTTTTATCGTAGTCCTACAACCACTACAAACCCGAACCCTCACACTGTAGAGCCACTATCATTTTTTACCTATAAGATTGAATGTTATCTAGCATCATTGATATCTACAATTTATTATTAAATCAATTAAAAAATAATAAATTGAATTTGTGATATTGAAATGTCTTTTCATTAATGAAATTATAAACAATTTTTTTATATATATAATTAATAATATACATGTCACATTAAAATAAATTAAAATAATGATAATTCATATTATTAATAACCATAATATTTTAGAATATATAACTAATAAAGATATAAAAACATACCACAAATGTTATATAATTAATTATTATTATTTATTTATTAAGTGGTAGGGTTGCATCTTCATCATGTCCAATATATCACTCCGATAGGGGGAGAGAATTGAATCGATTATTAAAAATTAAATTATAAAACATGCCCAAGAATAAGTGTAGTATATATGTATTATGAATGTATCTATTATTAAGAACGAACATAGATTTATTTTAACTTTATATGTATTAAGCATTGAGAGGAATCAAATTTATCATAGCAAAACTATTTCTTCAATATATATGTGTGTGTGTGTGTGTGTGTGTGTGTGTGTGTGTGAAGCATGCTTTGACCTAGTTCTCTGAAGCATTCAAAATCAAGAAGAATCCTAGCAGTGGTTACAAGTATGGAAGTATTACTAGGCACAAAGACTTGAATTTGGAAGATGGCACACAATCCATCATCATTGAGCTTGTGAATTTAAAACAACATCTTCTCGTCCCATGTTTCCTTGATAAGTGGCATGCCTTGAAAATCAACGTGTGGCATCAAAGTTGTGGCATGAGCTTCAAATCTTAGTCTATATTCAAGGATGGTCCTTACAATAGTGGTAAAGATGTAATTGATTGCAATTGAATGCTTATGTTCAGAAATAGTTTCAGGGGTGGTTCTTGCAGTATGATCCATAGCAGCATTTGGTAGCTGCCTCAATTTTAAAAAATTTCAATATCATTACAACAATAAAGGTTCATTCAATTCGAGCTTTTGTATCATCTTCATTATCTTACAACTATATCATCATTATCAAGGTTTCTCTAGATAAAGGTACACTTGTTAATTTGCATAATTATTATGTTACAATAGTCTGGCATAAAGGTTATTTTGACCAATTTCTTGTAGTAAGGGTTGTGCAGTAAGATTTCTAGTATAAATTTCTTGAAGGTTGTCATTATAAGTGGGCCATTTCCCTTGGTACAATATCCCAATATAGTTGAAACAATTAATCTAATGTAAAATGGGTCATTGTCCTTGGTACGAGAGCCCACAAAGGTTTGTCAAAATTCATTTTCATGGTGGCTAGGTGGTGCTAGGAAGGTGGTTGTAGTCACCTTTAGGTTGGAGCCTGAAAACACTTCAGGGTGGTAGGGTGCTACTAGGGCAAGTTGGAGCTTGCAAGGGTGTTTGAGCATCCTTTCAGGTGATTGTTGATAAAACCAAGGAATTGAAGCGTCTTTCTAGTTGGAGCTAGAAAATTGAACACTTTTCTATAGTACCAGGGAGTTGGGGTTTGATGGTTTTTGTCTCGAAGGGGGTTTCTGCCTAAAATTATCATGTCTACTGTCTACTCCTCATTTATGTTTTGAATTGATGCTTAAGATTATTTAATGCTCTGAAAAAGATTAATAAGTTACTAAATACTAAGAAATATTGATTCAACTCCCTCTCAGTATTTCCAACAACTGGTATCAGAGCAGGTCCCTGTACAATTAATCTAACCACTAAAGGGAGATCATGGAGTGCACCAAGAATGGAGTTTCTCTATTTAATGGGAAAAACTATGCACTATGGAGTGGAAGGATGAAAGTATAAATACTTTCATAAGGATATGATATTTGGGAAATAGTCGAATAGGGCTATGATGCAAAAGCATCTCCTCTAATAGATGAAAAAGGTAAGAAACTTGTTGAATATGATGCCAAAGCCAAGAATGCCATTATGAGTGGATTCACTGAATCTGCCTATGTTAAGGTGTTGGGATATAAAAAAAATAAGGAACTTTGGGGAAAGCTTCAAAACATATATTAATGAGTCTCAAATCTCAAGGAAGAAAAAGTTCAAATTTACAGAGCTCATTTTGAACAAATGAAGATGAAAGAAGTTGAGAACATTGCAGCTTACTTTCAATGATTGGATGAAGTAACAGATGCATTGGAAGTATTGGGAGAACCAACATATAAAAATGTTATTGTACAAAATGCCCTAAGATATCTTCCATCAATATTTAATCTTAAAGTTGATGTCTATACGATAAATCAGAATTGAACAACCTTAGCATGGACAAGCTACATGGGATTCTTACAACTTATGAAATGAGCATTGAACAAGAATATGGTCCATCTAACGGAGAAGAAACATTCACAACATCCAAGATGACCGGAAAGGTTAAATAAGAATCAATACCAAGCTCTAGTTGCTTCCAATAAGAAGAATACTCAGAGGAAGAAATTGCTAACTTTGTGAGAAAGATGAAAAGAAGAATAGGTACTTCCATTAATATGTTTTAATTGTGGTGAGATTGGTCACTTTGCAACTAAATTTCCTCATAATAACTCTGATAATGAAGATGAAGCACCCAGGAAATGGTACAAGGGTCAAATAAGATTCAACAAGCAAGGTAAGAAGAAAGGCTTTAAGAACAACTTTTTCTCCAAAGAAGACAACTTATCATTGTTAGTTTTTGTAGCATCGGATGCGTTTTATCGATAAAATTTGTTGAAGAGGCTAGAATACATGAGATATCCTAAACCCATAAATCGTTTATGGAAACTCCACCTAGAGATGGCTTAGTTAGATTATTATCTAGTTTTTGAATATTTTCTAATTCTAAACTTAGGGAATATCGTTAATTAATCAGAATTAATTAAGTCAAGGCGTGAATCATATAGAAAATCACACGGATCAACTCCAAGATGATCCTATCTATTGATTAAGTTTTAATTTTGGCCATTGGTGTTCCAACAATGGTTTATAAGAGGAAGTCGATGGGCACTTCGAGAAGATACACTTGAACATCAAAAGTTTGATTTCCTTGGAAAATTAATTTCCAAAGTGGTAGCAGTCAACTATTGGAGAGCCAAAAGTCAAAGCAGTGAGCGAGGGGCAATGACAGTGAGGCTGGAGGAATATTTCCAGATTGAGTGAGTGCATTTTCAGAGAGGTAGAATATCCACAGTGAGGTTGACGCAAGGGAAACACAATAACCTCTAAAGGGTGTTCTATTTTCAAATTCAAGAAGTCGTTCCAGAGTTCCAGAGGCAGAAGAATTTCAAAAAGGCCGCGAGGAAATTAGTCAGTAGCAAGCAAAAGAGGAAGCTCAGTGTGAGATCCATGTCGTACGATTTTGTACCTACACAGAGGGTGACACATGACAAGACGTAGAGGGTTTCAAAGGTGAGTCTTCAGTGCCGAATTTTCCTGTGGGATGATGTTGAGCCTCAAACCTGCACTTCTTTACACATCCTCTCAACCTTCTTTTCCTATTCATTTCCTTCTTTTGCCACTCATTCCCTCCATCAAATTGCTCAAATCATTGTATTTTAGGACTTTTTACATGGTTTGCTAATTATGCTAATGACTGTGTTGTTGGTTTAGAATTTTGGTTCAAAGTGTTGTGTTTCCGCAGCTCACACAGGGTTTAGCTCACACAGGGTTTCCGCAGCTGATCCCAGTTTCCGCAGCCAACCTCGAATTCCGCAGCTGTTTTATTAAACGATATGTTCCAGGTGTCCTTCGGGAAGAAGAGCCACATGGGCAAGTTCGTGGAACCAAGGACATGGTGTGTGTCCTTCCAGCTCACCCAAACCGGTCATAAAAACCCGTGGTCAACGAGGAGGCAACTACGGTCAACAGAAGTCATTGGCGGTGGCACGGCTCTGCGTGTTCTGTTTTAGAGCACGTGAAGAACAGGTGGCATCTTCCTCAGCCACAAAGGCAGTGGGAAACATGAATCCAACAGCAGATTGAATGCCCACAATGACCATTGCCTAAATCCGAGGACGCAACAAGATTACGTGTTTTTACACAACTGCTTGAATAGCTTAGTTTTCGTTAAGTTAGTTTGCTTTCCTCTGTTATAAATAAAGCGTCTTTGAACGCTGGATAGTTAGTCGCTGATATGTAATTTTGAACTCCCCACAGTACTTTCTATTTTGATACATAATATATGAGAAGACTGTTTTCCATTTGAGCGTGTAACTGATCATTGAGCCGGCTGGAGTAGACAGAGGGCCCCTGTTTACTGAAGGCCTGTATAGTACTCTTTAATTTCCCGCATTTCTTTTTCTCATTTTATGTATAATAGTTGTACAGAATGCCTTTGATTGTTGTGTTTTGATCATGTACAATAGTTGTATATAAATTTTGAATTCTGCTTATTTATATTTCTGCACTTTTCCATGACTGATCAGTGTGTTATGCAGGTTTCTTAGGCGTGCCCGGGACAGTTTCTTTCTTTTCTTTTTTCACAACTAGTGACACTTGTGATCATCTTGTCTATGTTGCTGACCTTCCTTGTTTTGCAGCCTTTATTTCCTTACTATCATTTCTTTAATTTGCATAGTTTCTTTATGCTTTTAGACATCAAGTTGTTTACCTATTGATGGTTTCTTCTCCATAATTTAATATCTTCATGGAGGACCAAAATATCACTTAGCACAACTTGGTTTAGTTGCTCAAGAACTCACAATTGCTTGGCTTATTTTTAACTGT
>APFE030251475.1:0-11103 GCA_000404065.3 Pinus taeda
TCCTCCTCCTCCTCCACCTCCACGTATACCTCTACCACCTCCTACTCCATCACCACCTCCACCTCCACCTCCACCCCCTCATCCACCTCCTTCCTACTCCTCCACCTCCAACTCCTCCTCTGATTCCTCCTCCTCCTCCTCCTCAATCTCTATGTCCACCTTCTCCTCAACCAACTCCTCCTCCTCCTCCCCCTTATGCTCCTCCTCTAGCTCCACCTCTTCCACCACCTAAAACTCCGCCTGCTCTTGCTCCTCCTTCTCTACCAGCACCTTTGCCTCTACCTCCTCCTCCAGTTCCACCTCCTCCACCTCCACCTCCATCTCGACAAACATCACCACCTCCTCCTCCTCTTCCTCCTTGACCACCTCCTCCTGCAACTCCACCTCCTCCTCCTCTTCCTCCTTGACCACCTCCTCCTGCAACTCCACCTCCTCCTCAACCACAACTTCCACCTCTACCTCCACCACCACCTCCACCTATGCCTCCTCCTCCTTCTCATCCTCCTACTCCATATCCACCTCCACCACTTCTGCCTCCTCCTCCTCCTCCTCCATCTCCTTCTCCTCCATTTACTCTTCCTCTACCTCCACCTCCTCCACCACCTATACCTTTGCCTCAACCCATTACACCACCTCCACCTCCTCCTCCTCCTCCTCCTCCACCACCTCCATGTCCAATGCTTCTAGCTTGTCCTCTTCCTCCACCTACTCTTCCTCCACCTACACCTCGTCCACCACCTCTGCCTTCGCTTCCTCCACCACCTCCACCTCTGCATCTGTCACCTCCTCCTCCAACTACGCCACCTCCACCATCTGCTCCATCTCAACCACCACCACCACCACCTCCTCATTCTCCTCCTCGACCACCTCCTCCTCAACCACCACCTCCTCCTCCAACACCACCTCCTCCTCCACCACCACTTCCACCTCGACCACCTCGACCTCCTCCTCCTTCTACTCCATCTCCACCTCCTCCTCCTCCTCCACCTATGCCTCTGCCTCCACCTCCTCCAACTCCTCCATCATGGCCTCCGTCCCCTCCTTCTCGTCCTCCACCACCACCTCTACCTCCTCCACCACCACCTCCATCTCCTCTTCCTCCTCCTTCTCCTCCTTCGCCTCCACCTCCTCAAACTCTACCTCCTCCTCTTGCTCCTCCTCCGCCTCCTCCTCATCCACAACCTCCGCCTCCGTCCCCACCTCCTACTCGTCCTCCTCCTCCTGCACCTTTTCTTGCTCTTCCAACACCTACTCCATCAACAACACCACCTCCTCCTCTCCCTTTTTTTCTTTCTCATCTTCCTCCTCGTCCAGCACCTCCTCCACCTACTCCAAGTCCACCACCACCTCCACCTCCTCCTTAACCGCCTTTGCCTTCACTGCCTTCTCCTTCTCCTCCTCCATGACCACCACCTCCTCCTCCTACTCCACCTCCACCTCCACCTCCACCTCCTCAAAAAACATAAAAAAAATTCAAATTGCATATCATTCCATTCTCTTTATTTATAATACTTGTTCATTCATTCTTTACCATGATAATTGAAATATCAATATATACATGATAATATAACAAATAATATGTATAAAAAATTGCAATATAAATAAGTAATTATGAGAACAAAAATTTAAATAATAAAAACTTGATTTAAATAATAACAACATTCTTGTTTTTTATTTGAAAGAAAACTTGATAATTTTGATTCTTTTTCACATATTCACATTTCTACATGTTTATATTTAAAAGTATTAAAAATACATTTTTATATTTAAAAATACAATTTAGAATGTTGAATTTATTTGTGTATTAAAAATTTAAAAAATATGTGATGTAACCCAAATTCCAATAAAAGAAAATCTAAATCTATTTGCATATAAAATATAGTTCAAAAATTGAGATGTCAAAGTGTATCCCCACCCCTGAAACATTTACAATCCGTCATTTGACAAATCCGAAAGGAGGTGAATGTTTGCGTGAATTTCTATGAAGTGAAAGTCGTAACCTCTACTGAGAATTTTTATTATGAACAATTTTGGATATGAGCATTGATTGTATACCTAATTGACCACGATTGCGATGAGAATTGCGAAGATAATAAACACGTGCATATAATAAACGGTACAAAGAAGGTATGGGGTTAAGGAAAAGGAAAAAAAAAAAACCTTGTCGAGAGTAAGAATTGGAGCATAAATTAATCCTCAATATTAGCTTAAATTTTGATTGCATTTTCATTTTCATTCTGAATGTAAACAAGAACCTAAATTACCCAACCAAAACGGACAGATCCTACCATGCTTGTGAAACTACCTCTAATTTCGAAAGAGAAATAAAGTGTCTCTCCGTTTCCAATGCCCAGGTCAACATATTTGCACGAAACAATTTTTGCGATGCGATAAGAATAATTGACTCTGATCTACCTCCTCCTACAGAATAAAACCTATTACATGTCTGCATGTTTTTGGTAAAAAGATTCGACCACCACATTAAATCCCAGCACAATTAAGAAATACCTAAATTACAAAAGATTATCCTTGCAGCAATGCAATATAGATATCATATATACTCAAAAATTAATTATATCATTCCACATCACATAGCTACAAAAATGGGAGTGCACAACTCCTCCACCAGAATTAATTAAAAGCAAAGCAAATGGACAAAGATTTTAAAATATGTTTATCAAATATGGATAGAAAAAGAAATACCGCTTAAATTAACCACATCACCCACGGACAAACTACATACCTGCAACTCAAGCGAAAAATAGCAACTAATGAGCACATTGAACGTACCGTAAGGCTTGTCTTTAAAAGAGAGAAACAGGTAAGATCAAAATAGCTCCTCTGCCACCGGGTTAGATAAATTAATAAAACTCTAATTTAACGCTAATCATACAAGTTTACCCTAAATTTAAAATAATATAATTTAAAAATTAATATAAAACTTTACCATATTTCCTCTTACGGTAGACTTATATCTGAAGCAACCAGATTCAGAGTTACAGTTACATGGAATGCAAATTTTGGAGATAGAGAACTCACCAGTGTCATTTTCCAACGATACGATTGTCTTGAGATTTTGGCTACCAACAATTAAATGAAAACCTATGAGAACTCCTATTACCAGAAATTTTGGATACGAGAAGAGTGACCACGATTGCGATCTAGTAAAACCAGTTGCCTCTTCGATATTTTCTTAATTGTAAACATCACACAGCGTATATATCACAGTGAGTTTTACTTTTAAATTCATTTTGAGAGGAGCCTTTATTATACCATAAAACCCAAAAAACTTTCTGTTAACCAACTAATTGAAGATGAAAAATGAGAAGTGAATCTTACTGAGAGGAAGAATTGGAGCATAACAATGATAATGGAATATAGTTGTAAAATAAAATTATAAACCATATTTTAAAATAAGGCTCGGAAAAGAGGCATGGAAAAGAGGCATGGTTTCAAATGTGAAAACAAAATTATCCATAAACGATATCCATAGTTGCATGAGAATATTATAAACTAGACATTAAAACAAAGATCCAAGAAGAAGCGGCATGGCTCAAGAATGTTATAATTCGAAATGACAGAAATGGCTACTTACCTGAAGTGTGATTTGAAGTAGAATTATGAAGCGTTAGATGTTAGAACACACAATCTTCATATATCGAACACACGCCCTTCAAAGATAACCAGTCTGATGCTCTTCCATCAAAGATACAGATCGAACACACGACATTCCTATACTCAATCTCATGCTCTTCCATAAAAAATACAGATAGACCATCATATAATATATTCACTCTTCCAAACAAAAGAACAGATGCAACAACATTGGCGTTACCAATAAAAACGCTATCGGCGAATGGTTAAGCATGACAATGGTTTCCGTGATCAGTAAAATAATTACATATACTGGCACTTATACATTGTTATTTTTGAAACCGGCTGAAACAGTTATGAACTAAACGGCTCGAATTCAAGAAGACACGCTATAAAAGCAAAAAGTTACCCAAATTTAGAAAGTACAATATTAATTTCAATGACAGCTGGAACAAGCAAAAATAATTTAAATTTTGAATATATCTAATTTTGTTTGGACAAAATGGACATTTAGTCTAAGATATTGACTTGGTTATACGATTCATTTTCCTTCTTTCATTTGCTAATTCTAATCCATTCTTTTTTTTCAAAAATTGACCCACTTCTATTTTTAATCAAAATACCCTAATATTTGTCTTTTCTTTTTTTATTATTATTTATTTATTTGAAATGTAACCTTTTTTTAACTAACAATATATTCTCTTAGACTTTTATAATATATTTTCCCCGCTATTTTTTTCTTAAATATAATTATTTCAAAAAACTATATAACTATTATATAACTTTAATTATATAACTATATAGCTTTTAACTTATGCATTGTTTGAAAAGGTACAATAGGTCGGGCATGAAATCGCTTGACAAGTAGAGGCACACAACAAATCGCAACACAGTGTGGATTGGAACGCTGAAAATGGTGGGTGGAATGAAGTTGAGGATTGGGCTGCGAGGTAAGGTTGTGTCTAAGGACAAGGTGGAGTGTAGTGGAAAAAGGTATGGAAGACAAGAAACATATCTCCATTCCTTACTGTTATGAATTTTTAAGGATGATTTTCATTTTTTTTTACATTATTCCTCTCTTTCTAATGCCAATGATCGAATCTATGCTTGTTACATTCTTGGTGAACTAATTTGTTGAAATACATACAAAAATAACCCTTGTCCCACAGTATGGTGTTCATTTTAATATGGGGTACCAAAATGATATACATCAGGAAACAGATGTAATATAAATAATAGTAATAAGAGAATGTGTTTGGAAAATCTCATTCTAATATTTTGGGCATGCATGTTTTGATACCAATTGATGTTATGATAAAGGTGAAATGTTGGTGATAACATCAATCTTAAAGTACACTATTTTTCATTTCCTTTCTCATTCATCCCTAAATGGTTATTTCCAATGTAGCTTCCAACCCCTTTGGTCATGTTATATGTTGATATACGATAATAACCTATGTAGCTTTCAAATAGTGTTATTTTGTTAAGTTTGGAAATGTTCCAATAATTTTTGGTTTGGCACATAATTTATTTTAGCAATAAGGTATGATCAAATATATCTTTATTGTATTTGTTAGAAAATGGTTACTTGGACTATCAAACGAATTTATGCTGGGCGCGTGTAGTTTGTTATAAACTCTGACAAGAAACTGACATATGTGCATTGGCGTTCGTTATAGGTCAAGTTTGTTATAATTTATGCCCAGTGTTCATTGAACCTTTCAAACGAATTTATGCGTGTAGTTTGTTATAAACTATGACAAGAAACCGACATATGTGCGTTCGTGTTCGTTATTATATATATCATTATTTTTTCTTTAAATTGCAAAGTTTAAAAAGTTTTTATGGTCATGCCATTAATCTCATAAATTTTATTAAAAGTTAGCATTTTTGTAACTTCTTTAAGTCACTCACTCATTTATAATTTTACCAATAAATCATTTCTTTATTTTTCTAACTCACTCACTTACAATATCTATACATATATTTTTTATTTTTCTAATAAAAAAATATATGTATGTATATGTATATGGTTTATATATTTCTTTTATTTTTTTTTGTGCATAAATTTCTTTTTTACAGAATTCACTTCAGAACTTTTAGTGTGTTTGGTTTATTTTCTTAGATGGACAGGTTTTATAGAGTTTAAATATAATTTTATTGAAGTTGAGGGTTTAAGTGTAATTTTTGTTAGTATTAAAGTTATAAGGAGAGTTTGGGTGTAAATCACATGTAAAAAATATTTGTCAACGTTTTTCGAGCCAACCAGTGTGATTCATCGAACAAGTTGTGTATGAGAAGAAATTATAAAAATATGTTAATATTTTCTGAAAAATAAATTGAAAAAAAATATAAAACTGATAACTCTATACACTAACTTTAATCTAATAAAAAATAAAATATCATTTCATTGAAGTTATTCTTCTCTTTTACTCACTTAATTCTTTTATATATTTTCCACAACTGTGCCATGTTTTTTCTTTCTTCTCAAAGGGTTCTATCTAGTAGAGAAATTTCAAGAATGAAAATTTAATTGAAGGCTTATAAACCTTGTGTAACATTAGTACTCCATAGTATTCATAGTGTAAAATGATTAATGATATTTTCGTAAAAATATTCAGATTTCTAATGATTTTTAAGTTAAAATAATTTTAAAGTATAAACTTTAAGCAAATAAATTAAAATAAAATGTCTGAACTGACAACTATTTTTTATTTTTTATTTTGCAAAACCTTGGAATATTAGCCCACTCTAAATATTACCCACAAAAAATTTCTCTACTACGTGGAAAATTGTCAGGCTTATCTACATTGTAACATTGTTTACTCTACCAAGAGCTCATAGACTATCCGTCAATATTATCTCATTTTTCGGTCTACTTGGTCATGTCCCTTCCTCTTCAAGGGTGATTTCATACACAAAGAATGAGAACGCAACATGTTTCTATTTTTATACCTAACTACTTTAAGCATTAAATATGTTAATTGAGTACCCTACTAAATATATGTGGGATTTGCCACTTCCTTATTTGTATGGGTCTATAGCTATGCATAATCATTTCTAAATTCTTCTTTGTCTAATATTATTATTGGGTTAACTTTTTCCTTGTTCCCATTCGCTAGCAATATAAGAAATATATTGTTCCTTGTTCACATTCTCTAGCAAGGCCCCTTTATTCATGTAGAAAGGTTGGACATATATATTTTAGTTTGTTTGGTCCTGTTCATTTTCCTTATGCTAATGAAAATAAATGTATAAAGAATTGTGTTGATGATTACACTGGAATGTGTGGTGTGTACTTATTGAAAAGTAAATCGAAAGCTTTAAATTTTTTTAAGGATTTTCATGTAGGGATTGGATATGAAACATAATCACATATTGGATCTGTTCGTACTATTAATGGAAGATAATGTACTCTAATTAATATGAAAAATATCTCAGCAAGGATGGGATTCAACATTAGAGCATAGTTCCATTCAACTCTCAACAAAACTATGTAGTTGAAAGAATGAACATTATTTATTGAATATAGTTTTCTCAATGAGGTTTTTCAAAAATAAAACATTGATTTTTTGAGATGATGTGATTCTGTGTGCAATGTATGTGAAAATCTTATGTCCATCTCATGCTCTTAGAAAAAGACTCCTTGTAGAATGTGGTATGGATGAAATCCTTCAGTAAGCCATAACAAGGTCTTTAGATCCTATAAATTCACATATGTTTGTTATAGTATAGCCATTATTTCATATTGGATATACTATTGTATGTTTTACTTCTAAATTGATGGTTGCCATGTATCACACATTCGCTATGCTTCCCTCAAAGGATTTCAACATAATTCCTATTTTTCTCAACGATTTCAAAATGAACTACCATTCATGCATGCAGTGCCTTCCAATATTATACAATCTTTCTAGAATTATCACTCTATGATTAAACCGTAAATTGATCCTCATCTCGATATAATTTCTTTGGAAGTCATTTTTCCCTTTGTTTCAAATATTTGAGCATGTTAACATATTTTCTCAACATATTTTTTCCTGATAATGTGATGATGGAGAAGGGTTGAGCAACATCAAAACCTTAACTCTAAACCATAAGCACTAATAATTTTATAACATTTTAAAAATTAGTCTGTAACTTTGATTTGTGTTTATTAAAAGCATTTACTCATGTTATAAACCTGAAACCCTATACTCTAAACCTGAAACCCCAAACCCTAAACCCTAAAGTGTAAACCCTAAATGCTAAGCATTTTATAACATTTTAAAAAACATTTTGTAACTTTTATTTAAGTGTTTATTAAAATCATTTATCAAAGTGTTATAAACCCTAAACCTTAAACCTAAAACGCAAAATCAAAACCCTAAACCCTAAACCCTAAACATTTTATTTTATAATAGTTTGAAAAGCGTTTTCCATCTTTTATTTAAGTCTTTATTAAAAACATTTATTAACGTCTTATATACCCAAAATGCTAAATCCTAAAGGTAAAACCATAAATACTTAACCCTAAGAATTTTATATCATTTTGAAAGTAATTTTGTAACTTTTATTTAATCCTTGATTAAAACCATTTACTAAAGCCTTATAAACCATAAACGTTGCGCTAAACCACCCTAAACCCTACACCCCAAACCCTAAACAGTAAACCCTAAACCCTAATCATTTTATAACATTTTAAAAATCATTTTTTAACTTTTATTATGATGTTTATTAGAATAATTTACTAAATCGTTATAAACCCTAAACACTAAACACTAAAATCTAAACCCCAAACCTGAAGCCCTAAACCCTAAACCTTAAATCCTAAACTCTAAGCATTTTATAACATTTCAAAAAGTTTTTTTGTAACTTTTATTTAAGTGTTTATTAAAATCATTTACTGAACCCTTATAAACCCTAAACCCCAAACCCTAAACCCTCAGCATTTTACAACATTTTAAAAAATGTTTTTTTAATTTCATTTAAGTGTTTATTAAAAGAATTTACTAAATCATTATAAACCCTAAATCCTAAAACATGAACCCTAAACCCCAAGCTCTAAACACTAATCATTTTATAGCATTTTAAAATTGTTTTGTAACTTTCATTAACTGTTTATTAAAAGAATTTTCTAAAGTGTTATAAATCCTAAACCCTAAAACCTAAACCCAAAACCGAAAAACCTAAACCCAAAACTGAAAAACCTAAACCCTAAGTATTTTATAACATTTTGAATTTACTAAAATGTTATAAACCCTAAACCCTAAGAATTTTATTACAATTTAGCAAGTTTTGTAACATTTTAAAACTCTGAACCCTAAAAATTTTATAACATTTTAATACGTGTTTTGTAACTTTTCTTAAGTTTTTATTAAAACCATTTACTAAATTTTTATAAACCCTAAACCCTAAAAGCTACACCTTAATAATTTTATAAAAGTTTAACGAGAGTTTTGTAACTTTTTTTAAAGTGTTTATTAAAAGAATTTACTAAAGTGTCCCTCAAACCTAAACCCTAAGCATTTTATAACTTTTTAGCAAGGTTTTTGTAACTTTTTTTCTAATTGTTTATAAACCCTAAACCCTAAAATATAAACCCTAAGCCTTTTATAACATTTTAAACCATAAACCCTCAACATTTTATAAAATTTTAAAGAGTGTTTTGTAACCTTTTTTTAAGTGTTTATTAAAATAATTTATTGAAGTGTTATAAGACCTAAACCCTAAACACTAATCATTTTATAACATTTTAAAAATAATTTTGTAACTTTTTTTAAGTGTTTATAAAAAATATTTACTGAAGTCTTGCGAACCCTAAACCCTAAAACCTAAGCATTTTAGAACATTTTAAACCCTAAACCTAAACTCTAAGCATTCAATGACATTTTAGCAAGCTTTTTGTAACTTTTTTTGAAGTTTCAATTAAAAGCATTTACTAAAACATTATAAACCCTAAACCCTAAGAATTTTATGAACCTAAAACAACCTACCCTAACCTCAAAACCCTAAATTCAAAACCATAAACCTCAAACCCTTAACTCTAAACCATAAGCACTAAGAATTTTATAACATTTTAAAAAGTAGTCCGTAACTTTGATTTAAGTGTTTATTAAAAGCATTTACTCATGTTATAAACCCGAAACCCTAAACTCTAAACCTGAAAACCCAAACCCTAAACCCTAAAGCGTAAACCCTAAATCCTAAGCATTTATTAACATTTTAAAAACCATTTTATAACTTTTATTTAAGTGTTTATTAAAAGCATTTACTAAAGTGTTATAAAACCTAAACCTTAAACCTAAAATGCAAAATCAAAACCCAAAACCCTAATCTCTAAGCATTTTATAGCAGTTTAAAAGCATTTTCCAGCTTTTATTTAAGTCTTTATTAAAAGCATTTATTAACGTCTTATATACCCTAAACCTTAAATCCTAAAGGTAAAACTGTAAATACTTAACCCTAAGAATTTTATATCATTTTGAAAGTAATCTTGTAACTTTTATTTAAGCCTTGATTAAAACCATTTACTAAAGCCTTATAAACCATAAACAGTGCACTAAACCACTCTAAACCCTACACCCCAAAACCTAAACCCTAATCATTTTATAACATTTTAAAAATCATTTTTTAAATTTTATTACAATGTTTATTAGAATAATTTACTAAAGCGTTATAAACCCTAAACACTAAAGTCTAAACCCCAAACCTGAAGCCCTAAACCGTAAACCTTAAATCTTAAACTCTAAGGAGTTTATAATATTTTAAAAAGTTTTTTTGTGACTTTTATTTAAGTGTTTATTAAAATCATTTATTGAACCCTTATAAACCCTAAACCCCAAACCCTAAACCCTAAGCATTTTATGACATTTTAAAAAGAGTTTTTTAAATTTTATTTAAGTGTTCATTAAAAGAATTTACTCAATCATTATAAACCCTAAATCCTAAAACATGAACCCTAAACCCCAAACCCTAAATACTAATAATTTTATATCATTTTAAAAAGTGTTTTGTACGTTTCATTAACTATTTATTAAAAGCATTTTGTAATGTGTTATAAACCCTAAACCCTAAAACCTAAACCCAAAACCCAAAACCCTAAACCCTAAGTATTTTGTAACATTTTGAATTTACTAAATTGTTATAAAACATAAACCCTAAGAATTTTATTACAATTTAGCAAGCGTTTTGTAACATTTTAAAACCCTGAACCCTAAACATTTTAGAACATTTTAATACATGTTTTGTAACTTTTTTTAAGTGTTTATTAAAAGAATTTACTAAAGTTTTATAAACCCTAAACCCTAAAACCTACACCCTAATAATTTTATAAAAGTTTAATGAGAGTTTTGTAACTTTTTTAAAGTGTTTATTAAAATAATTTACTAAAGTGTCCCTTAAACCTAAACCCCAAGCATTTTATAACTTTTTAGCAAGCTTTTTGTAACCTTTTTCTAATTGTTTATAAACCCTAAACCATAAAATCTAAACCCTAAGCCTTTTATAACATTTTAAACCATAAACCCT
>APFE030251477.1:7243-25937 GCA_000404065.3 Pinus taeda
AGATGAAGCTCTTTGCTGAGAGGTATATAAGTGGGTATGTGTCCTTTTAAAAGCCAAGGTGATGAACTTATGATTTAACAGTAGAGTCACCAAGGTGATAAATATACAATCCACAAATTTTTACTAACCGTATCAAAGAGTTTATGAGTTTCATACCCAGGGGAAAATTTCTCTAATCCATTCCCCAGAAACAATGCCGAAAAGATGTTTTCACTCCTAGAGAGAGCCTCTAGATTGATGGGAGACCATGCTTAGGACATCTTAATTAATGTTGTCATATTTATCTTAAAGACTTACAGGACCATAGTTTCTCACAAGTTACTCAAACAATATTGATTCAAAATACTTCATAAAGATACAGTGTATGAAGCAACTTACACACAGGAACACACAAGAAATAATCCTCAACTAGTAGTTGCCAAATTAGATTAAGAATTTGTAGCAAATTAATTGTTAAAACAGATGTAATGGTAGAACATAGTAGAGGAGAAACCTATCATACAAATCTTAAACATTAAGCATTATGTATATCTGTATCTGGAGAGAAGTGAGAGTAAGGAAATTCTTATGGAATGTGGAGATACATCGATCTCTTTCTAAAGACTTTGTTTCCACATCAATACATGAATTATCCATCAATGGCTTGATCTAAATGAATCTACATTTAATGATAAATATATATACCTGCTAAGTGACATGAAATCTGAGAAGAATATTAACATATGTGAAAACACATAGGGAGATGAACATACTGTAATCCAATAAGTTGCAATCATGATAAATCTTGTATTAATCTTATGAGAAAAGAACATATATCAATATTCATACATGCATTCATGAAACTAGGAAAAGGTCCCTTAAGAGAAGTCTTTCCAAAATTTTTGAACCTTCTTTAAGTGTTTCTTTCTTCCTTTTATAAGCAGAGGGAGAGCTTCAAAATAGTTACAAAAATATCTTAGCTGAGTTCCAACTGTCTAATTGATTATGTGTCTCAGTATGTGAAGGTTTTGTCACCTAAATCATTGCAATATAATGATTCCTTTATTTAAAATACAACAATATCAGACTAAAAAAACATGGGAAAATCTGAATGATGATTATAGAAAAACATTTCCATGTGACTTCCTATGATGGGCTCTGATCACGCAATGCTTATGCCATGATGTTCTGCTTCATCTACTTGTTCAGTTTTCATGTCGCTTTCCACCTTAACTGCTTGAATTCCCCATTTTTTGGAGCCGACGGCGAGAACCTGTGATAGCCTTAGTGGTGTGTTATAACATATTTTTCGACTCATCCATATTTTTAAACCTTTGGGTTACACTATTGCAACATTTACTCATTGGGACTTTTATTCTTAAATACCTGACAAAGTAGTTTTGATGTTCCTTGGTCGCTTGCTTATCCCCTTGAAAAGTGTATCATATAAGATCGGGCATCATGACCTCTCACTTAGCTTTAAGGCACAAGGGAATTTATAATCCTGTCGGGGGTGATCCTTCCTTTTTTAACTGCTGACCTAGAGCTCAAAAATATGCTCAACAATGAAATTTTTCTGAATGGCTCGAAAATGAAACTAATGGATAGATCTCATCATTATGAATCCGACATAACATGTTATGTAGAAAACGAATGTCGTATGCTCCCACAACTGAGTTTTGATCGATTATAGAAATAGCTAAATTAAAAAAAAGGGTAGTGCAGGGCTGCCTAGTTAGAAGTATGTACAGCTGACTTAGTATGTTGACTTGGTAGGGTGACTGGGTTCCATGGGGCAATAGCAACATGATACTTGGCAAGTTTCTACTCACTCTAACTAGGTCGAATTTTATTGGAAGATGATTGTGGAAGTTTGGAACAACTACATGCTGCCATGTAGCTGAGCCTGAGGCTGCCACGTGGCCCCTTAGTGGCAACAAAAATAGTTTAAGCTTTCTATGCACCTCTAGGAAAGTCGAACACCAAACCTCATCCAAGCTAACAGCAACCTCCACCATTGAGCCACGTGTGTTTCTTGTTTTATGAATGGCACATTTGTTATTTAAATTTCTTTGGACCACGCGGTATTAACACAGCATAAACACCAATATAACCTCCACCATGTGAATGGTTCAAGTAGAGACTATGGCCATGACCATCGGGCCTAACTTCTAATCGCACCCTTATGACGAGTTGCTAATCGTCAGGCTTTGAAACCATTGACCTTAGCCACACCATTCCAAACCACGCCCTAAATCCACCATGTGACAATCCTAATAGGTTGTGATCATCATGAGAAGACCTCCAATAGAGGGGCCTAGCCCCAGGTTCTATGGGACCCCATAAGAACAAGTGTGGGTGTAGAATAGGGCCAGCCAATAAGAGCCCCAAACTTTGGCACCCAACCCAGTCATATGGTTCCATGTGGCTGGAATTTAAGGGATTGGGGGCTTAAAGGTGCCCTTATTCGTCTTACAAATTCACATGTTAAGTGACAATTGTGTAAGGTTTAGTGGGTAGTTTCCACATTCGGGGACCGCGAGCCAGGTTTGGGTTGAATTGTGGGTAGCTTAGCTATATATTTTGGGAAAAGAGAGAAAGAGGCATAACTTTCTCCGTTTTTGGTACTTTTGGGTGCAGAAAAAGGTTAAATAGGGGTTTTGGACAAATATGAAGCCAATCGAGCTATTTTTGAAACCATTTGAGGACTGCAAGATGTTCTAGTCACTATTGTTATGAGTGTAATGATATATACCAAAGCATTGGAAGCTGGAGTAGGAGACATAGCCCAGGAAGGGTAAACTCCTTCATCACTTCTTGTTTTGTGTTTATTATTATGGTGGAATTTTATGCATTACTCTAGAAATTATGATGATTAAATTCATGTTTTATGTGATTATGAATTTAACATAAGAGCCTCAAAACTCAAATTGAATGACTTGAAATTTACATAAACCTCAAGCAATTTCATATATAGATCATGTCTCGTAGCAGAGCCTAGGTTGTTTGTTGTTGTGAGGATTTATTTCTTTTCAAGTGTTTCTGATGATTACAACATCCAATCTCAAGAGACAAGAAGGAAACCTTGTGGGTGCAGGTTCTCAAGTTGGGACAAGGATAAGGAAAGCACATTTACCACAATATCCACCACAAATTTCACCTCAACTTGTACCTGAAGCTTTAGTGAGCATGTCACATGGAAGAGGACCTGTTAACATGCCAAATGATGAGAAGGATTTCAGAAAATCATTCTTTGATATGATTGGGATGGTAAAATTTCTCTGCAAAGAGATAAACACAATATTGTAGGGTGAGAGCTCCAACCCTTCAAAAGGCGAGGGTTCTTCTGAAGGAAAGGGAGGAGATGAGGGCAAGCCTTCAAAAGGGAATGGTGAAAAACAACCATATTTTCCAGCATCATCTTCACCTCCATACTCACCTTCATCTTGATCCCCTTCCACAACAACCCTTACTCAAACACCTCCACATACGCCAAAGGAACATGGTAAAACTCCCTTGTTAAAACTTGATAGTAAATTTGATTTTCCTATGTATAACTATGATGTTAATGCTGAAACACTAGATAATTGGGTTCCTCAACTTGAAGTATATTGCAAGATTCAAAACATCAAGGATGATGAAACAAAGATTTAGTTAGCTTCATTAAGGTTGGAAAATGAAAGACTAATTTTGTGGGAAGCCGAAACACAAGAGGAAATAAAAAATCATGGTAGGGTCTCAACCTCTTGGATTGATTTTATTGCTACACTTAGAAGATAGTTTTATCCATTAGCTTATATGCATAAGGCTATTATAGATTGGAAAATTTTAGGCAATTAAAAGGTCAAAGTGTGAAAAGTTACACCCAAGAGATTAGAAGAAGATCAATGATATTAGGTGTAGATTTGTCATCCCAAGGGAATGTTGAAATATATTGGGTCTTTACTTAGTTATTTAAGAAATACTATCATTATGTTTAATACTACAAGTTTAGATGAGGTTTGTTCTCACGAAACACATATTGAATCAAGAGGGAAATTCATTTCACAAGAGGGTAGAAAAAATCCATTTAAAAGTGGGGACAAAGGAAACGGTAAATTCAAAGGGAAAGGAAAGAAGAAGGCATCCATTAAGAAGGATGGAGAAAAATTAACATGAAAGCATTATTCCAAGGAGGGTCATGATGAAGACCATTGTTGTAAGCTTCATCTTGAGATGAAGCCCAACCAGTTTAACAATAAAGGAAAACAAAAGACAGTTGCAACCACTCAAAAAGATTTAGGATCTAATTCGGGTGATGAAACCAAAATCACAGACATGGGAATCAGAGGTAGGGACTACATTGCTCGCACTAGTACTTCAAATAATCACAATGAAAATACAAATGAAAAGAAGAGGATATAACTTTTCCATATCTGGGTAATCTCAAAACATAACAAGATTGACACTCTTTTCGATAGTGGCTCTCAAGCCAATCTCAACTCTAAAAATATTGTCAAAAGTTCGAATTGGGAAACAATTCCACATCATAGGCCCTATCCTTCAGGTTTTGTGTGTGATAATGCACAATTTCAAGTAATTAGAAAGTGTAAACTGAAATTTGCCATTACTGCAAACTTCATAGATGAGGTAGAGCTTGATGTGGTGCCATTAGACATATGTGGTATTGTTTTCGAAAGCCCATACTTTTATGACATAAAAGCTATATTCCATTACCATGAAAACAAATACCATTTGTTTAAATATGGTGTATAGTACATTGTTAGAGCCCATTGCAAAAAGCTAAACCTGTCACTTGTGAATGTGGGGAAAATGAAGAGACTTTTTAACTCTAGCAAGATTATTTTGCTTCTAATGATCAAACCTAAGAAAGATGTTGATAATAAAAATTTTCAAGGTTGTGATTCAGGATTGAAATCTGACTTTGTCGAGGTTGTTAACCAATATGACGAGATGTTTTAGGAACCCAAAGGATTGCCTCCCAAGAGAGGATTCCAACATCAAATTTAGTTGCAGCAAGATTTTCCTCTTCCTAACATTGGCATGTACATGATGTCAATGATGGAAAGTATTGAAATTAAAAAACAAATCGAAGATTTCTTAGATAAGGGATTCATCTGACCAATTACTTAGCCATGTGGGTCACCTATAATTTTGGTGCCAAAGAAGTATGGAACACGACATGTGTGTGAACTTTCGTGCATTGAATAATATTATGGTAAAGGACCGATACTCACTTCCTAGAGTTGGTGATTTACTTGAAAATTGAAAGATGTTGTATATTTTACTAAGTTGGACTTAAGGAGTGGTTATCATCAAATTATAATCACTAAAGGAGACATATGCAAGATAACATTCAAAACAAATCAAGGTTGGTTTGAATGGCTAGTTATCCCCTTTGGTCTTTGTAATGCTCA
The DNA here is from genome assembly GCA_000404065.3 of Pinus taeda. NCBI lineage: Eukaryota > Viridiplantae > Streptophyta > Pinopsida > Pinales > Pinaceae > Pinus > Pinus taeda. The sequence goes on from APFE030251477.1 coordinate 12,640, forward strand.
TGCTACCTTCATGTGTGTGATGAACAATGTATTAAGGCCTTTTCTAGATGATTTTGTGATAATCTACTTAAATGACATCTTAATTTTTAGTAAATCTCGTGAAGAACATGTCATGCATGTCAAAAACATACTTAATGTCTTGAAGAAAGAACAATTGTTTTTAAAGATGTCAAAGTGTGAGTTTGGAAAAACTTCTTTAGTTCACTTGGTTTGGATTGTTGGAGGAGGTGAGTTGAAAATAGACCCCTCCAAGGTTGATGTCATTTTGAATTGGCCAAAGCCCAAAAGTGTTACATAGGCAAGAAGTTTTTGGGAGTAGCCTAATTTTGAGAAAATTTATTTATATTTTTTCTTCTATCACATTTCATTTTCATGCATTGACAAATGTGAAAAAGGTTTTTCAATGGGGAAGGAAACAAAAAAACCGTTTGATGCATTAAAGGAAAATATCAGTTCAGCCCTTGTACTTGCATTTCCATACTTGATAGGGTAATTTGAGATACATACTGATGCAAGGGACTATGCCATGGGTGCATTCCTCATGCAACATGGTAAGATCATATGTTTTCATTCATAAACTTTTAATAGAGCAATGACTAATTATCCTACATATGATAAGCAATTGTATGCATTGGTACAAAGTGTGAAAAAAAGGAAACATTACTTGATGGGTAGGGAAACAATCACTCATACTAATCATCATCAATTGCAATACATGCAATCACAAGAAAAGATGCAACAGGAAAGGCACTTTTGATGGATGGGTTTTCTTCCATAATTCTTCTTTGTAATAATGTATAAGAAAGGTATCTATAATAAAGTTGCTGATAGGGTTTCTAGGCCTATTGTTAGTGCAACCACTATAATTAAGAATAGTTATATTTTGCATGAAAGTTATGATGAACAATATGCTTTAGATAGCGATTTACAAGATTTATATGCGACTTTGAGTAAAGGGAACCAAGTAGAGGAATTAGATTACCATATGCATGACAACTTGTTTTACCAACTTGGTAAGCTTTGTATTACATAGGGAGAGAGATTCAACATCATAAGAGGAGCACATAATTCTCTTATTGTTGGTTATTTTAGTGTAGGGAATACAGTGGCACAATTATAGAGTTATTTTTATGGGCCTCAAATGCTTGAAAGTGTGTCACGATTTATTAAACGATGTTCATTATGTGTTGTGAGTAAGCCTAGAAATAGAAAGTTGGGATTGTATACACCACTTCCAATACCTTCTCGTCCATGGGAGAGTTTTTATATGGAATTTGTAGGAGGTATTGCTATGTCCAAAAGAAGTCGTGATTATCATTATATAGTTGTGGATAGGTTCAGAAAAATGTGTATTTTAATGCCATGTAAAAAGAAAATTACAGTCGAAAAGACTGCTCAGTTTTTCTTTCAAAATGTATGGGTGAATTTCGTATTACCCACATCCATTGTTAGTGATTGAGATTCTTTCCTTGTTGGGAATGTTTGGTCAAGCTTGTGGGGATTCATGGACACCAAATTGAAAAAGAGTACAACATTTCATCTGCAAACAGATGGTCAAACAAAGGTAGTGAATAGAATAGAGGTACGTCCTCTTCATTTATATTGCAGCAAGCATCGTAAGTTGGGGGACATTTGCACTATATTCATCATGCTTACATCTTGGCTAAGCTCTCTTCAACTCAAACATCACCATTTGAAGGACGTTTGGGATACTTGCATAAGTATCCTTTAACCTTTATTTTTGGGAAATATGTTGCTATTGATGGTCATAGTGACATAGACAAAGCTAAAAGGTTTGTTGAACAAATCCAATTGGTACATCAAACAGTTCAAGAGCAGCAGGAAAAGAGTCAATTCAAGTACAAGACAAGACATGAAAAGGATCGTGTAGATCGTAGTTTTCAAGTCGGTGATGAATTTTGGCTTCACATTAGCAAAGAAAGGCTCTAAGGAGAAAGTGAAAAACTAAAACCAATCTGATATGGTCCATTTAGAATTTTAGAAAAGATTGGTGACAATGCCTCGAGATTGGGTTTTCCTTCATATATGAAAATTTATGTGGTTGTTAATGTTCAAAATTTAAAGTTATATGAGCGTCATTTGATTGAAGATCAAGGAGAAAATGGTCAAACTCCTTCCATTGAGGATTTCTCTCTTGAATTCCTTGAAGAACTACAACGAAACACCATTCTTGACAAAAGAACAAGGACTTCAAAATGATCGAACATGGAGTACCTTCATGTGGGGCTCAAGGGAACAAATCCAAGCAAAGCCAAATGGATCAGGATGAGAAAGGTGAGGGAATTGAACCATCATCTACTTCTGAACTGAAAGTGATATTTTGGGGGCCAAAAGCTTCTAGTGGGGAGGGGTGATCCAGTGCTAAAAAATATGCTCAAAAATGAAAGTTTTCATAATGGCTCAGAAATGGAACGACTGGATAGATCTCATTATTATAAATCTAGTGCAACTTGTTTCGTAGAAAACATATGCCATATGCTCCCAAAAAAGAACTCCAATTTATTTTGGAAACAACTAAATTTTAAAAATAAGTCAGTGCAGGGCTATTGAGTTAGCAGTCTGTACAACTGACTAGGCCTGCTAACTTGGCAAGGTAACTGGGTTCCATGGGCCAATAGTAGCGTGACACTTGGCAAGTTTCTATTGGCACTGACTAAGTCGAATTCAATTAGAGGATGATTGTGGTGATGCAGACCAACCACAAGTTTCCACGTGGGCCAATAAGAGGTTGCCACGTGGCACCTCGGTGGCCAATTTTTTTATTATTAAGGGTTGAATACACCTCTAGGGAAGTCAAACATTAGACCTCATCCAAGCCAACAATGGCCTCCACCATTAAACCACACATGTGGGTTGTTTTATGAATGACACATTTGTAATTTAAATTTCTTTGTCCCACATAATGTTAACATAATGTAACTACCAATCTAACCTCTGCCATGTGGATGGTCTTTGCGGAGACTGCAGCCATGACCACTAGGCCTAACCACTAACCACTAACCACTAACTACATCATTATGACTAGTTTCTAATCTCTAAGCTTTGGAATCATTAAACTTAACCATGCCATTCCAAACCATGCCCTAAATCTGCCATGTGACTGGCACGACAGACTGTGATTGCTGAGGGAAGACCGTCAGTGGAGGGAGCCAGCGACAGGGGTGAGCCCTAGGTCTTATGGGACCTCATTAGATCAGTTTCATGCACAAAATAAGGTGAGCCAAAAAGAGTCCCAAACTTCACCCCAACCTGATCATATGGTTCTATGTGGCCAAAATTTAAGGAACTTAGGTCTTAAAGGTGCCCTGATCCATCCTAGAAATACGACCATTCAACAGGAATCGTGTCAGCTTTAGTGGGCAGTTTTCATGTTCTGGGTGCTCAAGCCAGGTTTGGGTCAATTTGTGGCAAGATTAGATGCAAAATTTTGGAAAAGAGAGAAAGATGGATAACTTTCTCAGTTTTTGGTCTTTCTGGGAGCAGAAAGAAGCTAGATAGTATTTTTTGACAACTTTGAAGCTAATGGAGTTTCTTTTGAAGCCTCTTCATCATTGTAACATGTTGTAATCACTAGTTTTATGAGCATAATGATAGAGGCCCAAGCGTTCGAAGCTGGACCAATAGACGTAGCCCAGGAGGGGTGAACTCCTTCATCACTTATTGTTTCTTGTTTATCGTTATGGTGGTATTGTTTACATTATTTTGCAAATTGTGAAGTTTAAATTCATGGTTTATGTGTTTATGAATTTAACATAAGAGCCTCAAAACTAAAATATAATCACTTGAATTTTTTTGGTTGGAAGCCAAAAAATAAGAGGAAATGAAAAAACATGGTAAGGTCTCAACCTCTTGGATTGATTTTATTGCTGCACTTAGAAGACAAGTTTATCCATTAACTTATATGCAGAAGGATATTATGCATTGGCAGTATTTTAGGCAATTGAGAGGTCAAAGTGTGCAAAGTTATAGCAAAGAGTTAGAACAAGATCATTAATATTAGGTGTAGATATGTCATCACAGGACTATTTAAATATTGGAGGTTTAAACAATTATTTAAGGTATACTATCCTTATGTTAAATCCTACAAATTTAGATAAGTTTTGTGTTGACGCAACATGTCTTGAAGCAAGAGGGAAAAACATTTCACAATAGGGTACAAAAAAGCCATTTAAAAGTGGAGAGAAAGGAAACGGTAAATTCAAAGGGAAAGGAAAGAAGAATGCATCCATCAAGAAGGAATGAGAAAAATTAACATGCATCCATTTTTCCAAGTAGTTTCATGACGAAGACCATTCTTGGAAGCTTCATCTTGAGATGAAGCCCAAGAAGTTTAACAACAAAGGAAAGCAAAAGACAACTGGAAGCACTCAACATGATTTAGGATCTGATTCGGGTGATGAAACCAAAATCACAACCATTGGGATAAGAGGTAAGGACTCCATTGCTAGCACTAGTACTTCAAATAATCACAATAAAACTCCAAATGAAAAGAAGAGGATATGACTTTTCCATATCAGGGTAATCTCAAAACATAACAAGATTAATAGTATTTTTGATAGTTTCTCTCAAGCCAGCCTCATCTTTGAAAACATTGTCAAAACATTGAACTGGGAAACTATTCCACATCATAGGCCCTATCCTTTAGGTTTGGTGTGTGACAATGCATAGTTGCAAGTAACTAGAAAGAGTAAACTGAAATTCGTTAATACTGCAAACTTCATAGATGAGGTAGAGCTTTATGTAGTGTTATTGTACATATGTGGTATGATTTTGGGAAGCCCATACCTTCATGACGTAAAATATATATTCTATCACAATGAAAACAAATGACATTTGTTTAAAGATGGTGTAGAGCACATTGTTAGAGCCCATCGCAAGAAATTAAACCTTTCACTTGTGAATGTGGGGAAAATGAAGAGACTTGTTAACTCTAGCAAGCATTTTGTGCTTCTAATTATCAAATCCACTAATGATGTTCTTAATGAAGCTTATGAAGGCTGTGACACAAGATTGAAATTTGATTTGGTTAAGGTTGTTAACCAGTATGGTGAGATGTTTCAGGAACCCAAAGGATTGCCTCCCAAGAGGGGAATCCAACATGAAATTCAATTGCAACAATATTTTTGTCTTCCTAACATTGGCATGTACATGATGTCAGTGATGAAAAGTGCAGAAATGGAAAAAGCAGTGTTTAGTCAATTTGTTGTTCATAAACTATAAGCATAAATTATTGGATAGAGTAGGTAAACTGATGAAGTGCAAGTGCATTGTATGTGCTATAAGTGTTTTATGTCGTTGAGGAGATTTTGTTATCGTTATTTAACTTAATGACAAACTCTAGAAATAGTGTTGAGATGATGTTATTACCTATGCTAGGATGTTATTTCTAAGATTTTATTGTTAATTGATTATCCTAAATGTTATCTCTCGAATTAGTTTTGATTGAATTGAGTTATTAGAATGGTTGGATAATGATGTTAACTCTTTTCAATGAATATGTTAAGTTAATCTTCTTTTCGACTTAACAATTGTTTTTGGATTTTTAATGTTGCAGCTAAATAAAGCTAATTTATGAAAGCATGAATGATACAAAGAAAATCCTAATTTATCAAATTAGAAATGAATTGTGCTTGAATTCAGAAGCTAAGAAACATTTTCACTCTTGAGCTATGAAATCACTAAGCTATGCTAGGCAAATGAATGAAACGAAATTACTTAGTCTATGATACGTATCAAGAAAACAAAATGACTGATTTTATGCTAGTTATTGAGCAAATGAAATGAATGATACAAAAATCAATCAAGTGAACCTAGTCATGAAATTCATTGAACTCCATCTTAAAAACATAGAAATAGTGCATCCATGAATTAAATCTATGAAATAACAAAAAGGAAAATCTAATTACTGTAAATCAAAGACCTGTTCCACATGTAGGGGACCTCCCCAAGGAAGTCAGTCACCTTAGATCAACAACACATAAAAAAAAATATATGAAACAACAACTTTCTATTAAGTGAAAATGAATTCTACAGGATGCTTCAAATTACATGTGGTGGCACATCGGTTACACAGAGCTGCCATTGTTTTTATAGAGTCTTTTGTTAGCAATACGAGAAATTTAACCATATAAGAATTCACTATAATCCTTATAAAAACTTAATCATATCGCTTATTTGTCAATTTGCTATTGAAAAAGTAAATCAATTAAATCTATTAAAACTTGGACTTTGTTCCAACGCGCTATCTTGCTGTTGAATGTGATGGTTGACCGTGTTGTAGTAGGTATCTACTGATGAATTAGCTCAAGTAAATAGGAAGAAATCCATGAGATGATCATTCCCTATCTATGCATATACTCCTTTGTTGAGCTGGCACACTTGAACCTTGTCAACAATGGAAGTGGCTACATATTTGTGGATTAGTTGCAGAATCAGGTCAATTATGTAGCTACATGTAAACTTTAATAAAACAATAAGGAATATTGACAGAATATGAAAAATAGGACATATGAATGTTTACATTATCAAAAACTTATATTTATTTCATTTATTTGGATGATAGTGATAGGAAAAAGGAGGTAAATATGGACAAAAATATGTCAAGATAAAGTAGTTCTTGGACTCTACATTCACCCACACTGGAGGTTTTGTTTGTCCTCATCCAACACAAAATTGTCATTTTTCTGTATGTCTTCAGATACCTTCACCAACACATCCAGGTTTCACTTTATTCTTCTTCTTGGGAGTTGCTCCATCGTTGGTTTCCTCACAAGGATATTGTACTTTACGTTAATGACTTCTCTTTTTATGGCCTTATTTTATTTCTTCAATTTATTCTTCTTTGTATGCCATAGACTTAAGTGAAGAATAAGGTTATCAATTTTGGCAATTTGAATTCCATTTTGTGCCTTTAACCTTTCATTTTCAGTTTCAAGGTACCTGTTTAATGTCTCGAGCTCAAAAATTTATTGTTTCAAGACATTAGATGTTAGAGGTTCTTTTGGCTAATTAAAATGGTTGCTTCCTTCTTTTGGGCTCTGAATTGATCCTTTGGCCCCTGCTTCCTTTCTGTCTAATTATTCTATGTAATCATAGATTTCTTGCTGAACAAGATCAATACCTGGGCTTTGTACTGAACTCCTTAGAGGTGAAATGAAGGGAGGTGGTGTTACCCTTGCTGATAGTCTTAGTGATTTTGTTGGAGAGTTCTCAAGATCTCTAGACTACTCTTTTGACTCAAGATCAATATGGTCTGCAACTTTTGATGCTTCTTCTTTCACTGTGTTCAATTTGGTGTTTCTTCTCAAACATGTGGTCGATATTCTTTGAATTGTGTTTTCCTTATATTTTGGAATTTTTTTCTAAGGCATAGTTTTTACTTGGGATTAAACCTCTGTTTTCTTGTCGACTTTCTTTCTTCTAAGACTTTCTATGTTCGGTTTTTACAAAATTTCTACAATTGGTAGATCATCCTCTGACAATTCTTGTTGATGTTGTGCTACCTATTCTATTACTATCTCAATTTTTCACTTTCTTCCCCTTAGGGTTTTTCTACTACTTGGTTGTTCATGTGTTTTCTCTTCAAATTTATTTCTCACTAGAAAATCTTCCCAATTATAACCTATGCTTTGAAGATGAAACTGAATCAAAATTTTTCCTAACCCATTATGGTACATTGTGTTGTCTATAAGTTGGATTTTCTTCTGAACACTTTCTGACATTTTCTTAAGGCTATGCAATAGAACGTATGGGAGATTCATTTGATGTTTTTCAAGGAAATTCATCAATGGCCTAGTGTGATAGAAAAACATACACCCAAATCAGCCTTCAGAAGTAAAAATTTATGAAGGATAAGGAGAAAATTTCTCCACTTAATTTTTAGGGCAAAGCTAGGAATACCTTTTCTCGAATATAGTAGTATCCATGTTTCCATTTTTTACGAAAATTTTCGAGTCTTCCGATTTTATTCCTCTATTCTTGAACCACTTTTCTCCAACTCTGAATAGTCTGGTGTCTTTCGCAAACACGGACTCTGTCACTGCGAACTTGACATCACCTATTTCAACTTTTGTTCCATCAAAATATCATGCAAAGTTTTTTGTCACCTCCCTATGGAAACCATCAAACTTTTCTATGAAATCTAACCATTGATATTTCTGTAATAATTCTTTGGTCTAGGGATATCCTTCCAAAAATTTCCTTCTTGTTGGTTTTGTTCGAACAATAATGGCCATGGTGAGGGATGTTTCATCTCAAGAACTATTTTACTTGATTGCGAAAATAGTCTTAGTAGGGTTTTGACTTTAGAATGGAGAGACTGTATGAATTGGAAGAATGAGATAATGGAAAAGTATAATGAAGGTTTACGGGAATGAGTTATCCATTTGAATGCATTTAATTCAATGATTCAGTGATCAAATCAATAGATCTGAAATGAGCACGAGATAGGAGTTAAAATGGTGGTGTATTACAATGGGTTTGACAAGTGACTATCATCCATGAACTGCAATGATTTCAGTTTTTCGATAATGTTATGTTGACATAATTCATATATGAAATACGTTAACCCCTATTGTCAAATTAAAGTGTTACATACCTTAGATTTATTTTGTAGCCTTTATTTGTTCTTTGATGTCATTTTCAAGTACTTTTCTTTTTGAAAGGAGTCAATCATTTCTTCAATTTGAGACACCACGTGTCCTTATCAGATTGGCTGCATAAACCTTATTAGAGCTGCAGAAAGTTGCCAGAGCTGTAGAAAGTCGCTAATTATGTAGCCAAAAGATCTCAATAAACGGATGCTCAGAAAAAGGGATTTTTTTAGAAAAATGACTAAGAGAAAATTGAAGGTGCTAACAAGAGTTGGTTTTCACTTTAAATTTTCTGCACAAGCATGCCAACAACTTGTTGGTTTTCATGTTTACACACACACACACACACACACACACACACACACACACACACACACACACACACACACACATATAGATATATAATGAAACAAAAAAATATATAATTTCTAAGGTGGAAAAGAAGAAGAATTATTCTTAACCATCTTCAATTTTGAATTTTCTTGGAAAGGTTTTACAAATTCTTCTTTTATCAATGGCTTTTGGTAAAGTCTAAGTCGATTTCCATTCACTAAAAGAGGAATTTTCTCTTCATCAATAGTCCTGATTCTGACTGCCCCATTTTCAAAGACATTTTCAACTTCATAAGCTCCAAGCAAGTGAGTTAGGAATTTTTCTTGGAAATTCTTGAACTTCGAATCAAAAAGTAATGCCCAATCTACTAGATGGAATTTTCTTTTTTTTATATATTTGGCATGCCATTTAAATTTTGGTTGCTGGACTAGGATGGTCATCTGGAAGGCATGTTGTCTTATTTCATCAAGCTCATTGAGTTGTCCCATCCTTTTCCTTTGTGCTTCTGATAAGTCAATATCCAGTTGGACTATCGTTTTATAGGTCTAGATCTGGAACTGTATTAGATGTAAGACTTGCTTCCCATAAAGAACTTCATAGGGAGTATGTCCTGCAGTGCTTGTCCATGTAGTTATATAACCCCATAAAGCTTCTGGAAGCATTTCTTCCCAGTCCTTCCTATGTAAGTGCACAGTCTTGGTGAGAATTGCTTCAATCACCTTGTTTGTAGACTCAACTTGTCCATTGGCTTGTGGATGGTATGGAGTAGATTTCTGATGCTTGATTTTGTACTATTCCACGAGCTTCTTCACTAATCTGGATGTAAATTGTGTTCCTTGATCTATTATAATTTCTCTTCAGACACCAAAATGAGTGAAAATGTCCTAAAAAATAAATGAAACTACAACATTTTCAGTATCAAAAGAAAGTGCTTTAGCTTCTACCCATTTAGTGACACAATCAGTACATACCATAATATGCCTTTTTTGTTTTGAAGGTGGGTTGATTGGACCAACAAAATCTAATACCTGTTTCATAAAAGGTTCAATGACTACCTGAGGTTGTAATGACATTTGATTTTAAAGAGTAGGTTTCCCCATCCTTTGACAATTGTCACGTCTCTTAACATATTCCTTGGTATCCTTGAAAATGGAAGGCAAATAATATCCTAATAGAAGGATCTTATAAGCAATTCTTCTATTGGAGAAATGCCCTCCACATGGTTCATCATGGCATGCTTTAAGTATTTCTGGTATCTCATCTTCCTGAACACATCTTCTGATGATGAGATATGGTCATGTTTTGTACAATTCTTCGTTTATCCATGAGTAAGATCTATTGTTGCGAATTATCCTCCTCTTTTCTCTAGGAGACAAATGAAATTGTAATTTCCATGTAGCTAAATAATTAGAAATATCTGCATACTAAGGTAATTTAGTAGATACTATAAAAAGATATTCATCAAGAAATTTATCAGCCACGAGTTTATCATTGTTATCATTTTGAATTCTAGATAAAAAGTTAGCAATTGTATTTTGTTTTTGGATCGATCTAGAATGGTGATGTTGAATTCTTGCAATAGTAAGAGCCATTTGGTTATTCTGCCACTAGTGATTGGTTTATTCATTAGATATATAATCACAAAATGGTCTATGTGAATGAAAGTTTCATAGCAAGTTATTTAATGTTTGAATTTATTAATGGCATGAACGACAACTAAAAACTCCTTCTTAGTTACTGTATAATTTAGCTTTGTTGGAGTTAAAATTTTACTGGTATAATAGATTGGATAAGGAGTAAGGTATTTTTTTCCTAACACAACTCCTAAGGTTGTGTATAAAACATCGGTTGATATATGGAAAGGAAATTTGTAGTTAAGTCCTTTTAAAATGGGTGCTTCAAAGATTTTCTTTTTCAAAGTTGCAAAGGCATTTTGATAATCAGGATCCCAACTAAATTCACAGTCTTTGGTAAGTATTTTGAAGAGTGGAGATGAAATTTTTGTGAAGTTTTGTATGAATCTTCTACAGTATCCAGTGAAACCAAGAAAACTCCTAACATCTTGTTGACAATTTTGCACTGATAATTTAGAAATGACCTCTCCTTTAGATGAGTCTACCTTAACTCCATCTCCTAAAATATGGTGACGTAAAACAATTCCTTCATTGAACATCATAAAACATTTTTCATGACTTAATGAAATATTTGTTTCTTTACATCTTATTAGAACTTTTTCTAAATTTTAAAGTGCTTCCTCAAAATAATTTCCATGAACTGTGAAATCAATCATATATACTTCTACACATTCATGAATAAGATCAGACAAAATTTTGAGGACTTCTATTTGGAATGTTGTCGGAGCATTACATAATCCAAAAAGAAGTATTAGGTAAGCATAAGTTCCCCATGGGTAGGTACATGTGGTTTTACCTTGATCCTCGGGTGCTACCTGAATTTGATTATATCAACTAAAACCATCCAAAAATGAAAAATACTTTTTCCCTGCTAATGTGTTTGACACTTGATTTATGAAAGGTAGTGGAAAGTGGTATTTTAATGTTTCTTTATTCAACTCCTTGTAATCGATACATACTCTCCATTTCCCATTTTTCTTAGGAATGATTACTAGGGGTGAAACCCACTGACTATCTAATATTGGATAGCTGAAGCTTATATTTACCAGTTTTTGTAATTCCTCCTTAACAATTTCTTTCAGATTTGGATTCATTTTTTCTTTTCATTGTCTAGCTATTCTCACACTCTGTTCAATGTAGATATCATGAATGCGAGTTCTAGGATTAATTACTCTCATACTAGTGTGTCATGCGGAAAGAGTTAATCTTGCGGACAAAACCAACCTCCCTAGAAGCCTAAGACTTTCTAGTGACAAACAAGACAATTAAGAGAAATCAAGAAATCAAGTGTTCAGATCCTACCTGTAGTCCAATGCTGTTGTAGTAGTCTAGCCTCGTTGATTCGGATGAGCTCCTCCTTCACTTCGAAACCTGCATTCAATAACAATCAAACGATTAAATAGCACCTGAATATCTCATAAAATAAAACATATTCAACATACATACGAAGGAGTATATGAATCAACTCATTAATAACAAATTGTTGAGAAGAATGGACTTATTTGTATTAATAGGAAACAAAAGAAACCATTACAACCTGAGCCTTGGTGTTGTGAAAGTTCCTCCTAGGGTCCAGCAAGAGTTTTCCTTTACTTTTATAAGCTCACCCACTTCCAAATGAAACAAGAAAGGATGAATCTCTCCTCACAAGCTTCTACAAGGAAGTCCTAATTCCAGCAGCATCTACCCTTTGGAATATTTAGCTTTCAACCTCCCCTCCTCTGCCCAATGCCTATATTTATAGTGTTCTAGAGGAAGTTATTCAGGTCCAACATCAATGGGATACTCCCTCTTTTGGATGGGGGAGCTCCTCTCTTGATGGGATAAGTTCCTCTATCATAGGGATGCATGAACCATCTGGAGGCGCTCAATACACGTCAAACACTCTTCTAGAAAGCTCTAGAAGTGACCACAAGTAACTTTTTTAAGATTAAACTCGCGCCTTTTCACCTTTACAGGTGTACGCACCCATCCCTTGACTTACAGAGCGTACAAGTACGCAGGTACAATGAGCTTGGGATGCGTACACGCGGGCAAGGTAGAGAGAACCTACGTACCCAGAGATAAACATGATTTTTAATGACGTTCTCTCTTTTTTGAAGTTTGACATGAAGAGCAGAAGTATAAGGCTTGACAAGGAGGATAATATGACTATTGATGGAGCCATATTAACTGCAAATAGTCATGGTGACAAATTTTAGCGTAACAAATTGCCCCCTAAAGTGCGAAGCCTGTAATAGATAAGGGTTTTATATCATCTAGGAAGGGTGAAGTACTTTATCATTTCAAGGATTATCTCGTGGAGAGCCTAGTCAGAACCTACAATTTTTCAACACAAAATACATGTATAAGATTATATCATCGTTGAGGTAGGCATTTCCATACCAGATCAAAACTTTAACTAACAGACTAACTATTCTGATACAGGAATGATTTCATAATACATCATAATCATAGACTCGTGTAGACACAGTATGGACGCAGCCATCTGTTTATAATTGGCCTACAACATAATGAATACAAAACTCCTCGCAGCCTGGATGGTGGAAACTAGATCCAGGGTCTTCATCTCTACTTCCCGAATTGGTACGATTCTAGTCATGTGAATAAATGAGTCGATGTCGAACATGGTAGAATCCACTTGATTACCAGTCAATGATGTAAACTGTTAACAAGTGTGAGAGAGACCACCAGTAATGTCAATGGTTCTCAAAGTACC
>APFE030251489.1:0-56641 GCA_000404065.3 Pinus taeda
GCATGCCTCAATGGCAGGTTCTTCGTGTTCGACGTGAGGTTTTCATCATTGGCCTTCGATCGAATGATTCTACAGGTGTTCGACTTCGGATCACTAATTCACACGCCGTAGATTGTACCTATAGTACCTTGAGGGCCATTGTCATTAATGGTGGTACCTCTCGCGTCTATTAACAGTTCCCAATATTGACTGGTAATCAGACGATGTTCATGCATGTTCGACTTCAGCTCACATGTTCACATGCTTGAACTTGTACTTTTGTTCGGGTCGAGATGGAGTGCAAGACCCTAGATTGTGTCTGTTGTAATCCAGGCATGATTCTTGATACATGACTCATTCATTGGATGGCTGCGATCATACCTGAGTCAATTCATTGATCCTAACCAGATGGTTGCGTCCATACTACGGATCTAGATTATCATGTACTCTCTTATGGATGGCTGCGACCATACACGTACATCATGTACTTGAACTATCAATTGTATCTCTCAATGCAGATTCTCGGCGGCAGCTATATATGTTCTTGTAAAGCATTTCACCCCTCCCTCTCTCTCAGGCCTCATGCTTTAGGGGGCATCTGTTTCACGGTAATTTGTCACCATTGGTCACCGTCCCTGTTATCCGTGTTTTCGTACATTGGAGGATACATTCCGGGACCTGTGAGCAGTGACATAACCTAAAAAAAAATTCATTATGTTTCCCTGAGTATGTACTTCATGTTCCCTGAAGACACCTTCTGCAAATTATCCCTGAAAAGTGCCCTTTTTTCCATTGGCGTAGGTACACAGTGTCTTACCCACGTTAATCATTGAGATCCTCAAAAGGGGGCGCACCCATTGGCGCTCTGTCCTAGAGCAACACTCGCCCCAACTAAGTTTAGTAATGATTTTTGGCCAACGGGCACCCATATGTTTTTTCCTCTCTTATCATGAAGTCCTTTGAGGAAAAAATCCATCGGATAGAGGTCAAGAGTCATCATCTATCCTTGACACCTATCCTCAGTAGCTTTTCGGAGATAATGCCAATCCACAATGGGCATCCTGGTACAATGAATCTTCCTCCCTTCTCCATCTATAAAGTTTGTCCTCATGCATTAGACAGGGGAGTTTTTGCTAGAGTTTTGTGAGTGCTGGAGTAATGCTAGAGTGATAGTAAGAATTTTGAAGCATAGGGAGGTTATGCTGCCAGAATCCTGAGAGAGAGAAGGTCTATTGCAAGGCATACATAGCTCCTCGCCCAAGCCAGAGAATAGGTTCAACGTCAGAACCTTGGTTGTATCTTTCTCTGCTTTTTATTCATTAATAGACGACTATCATTATGGTTCCACTCTTATTGTCTTCATAATGATGATTGAGTTATATCCTTTCTAACTGATATATAGTTGCATCTATTGGATTTTATGCTTATATTTGTGTCGTTCTTTGCATGTGCAGGTGTCCGTTCATGAGGATCGTGGGGATTGTGACTAGCCGGAGCAAAGGAACGGGAGCGACGATTCTTCTACAAGTACTAGCATTGGAATCCGGGTAGGCCCTCATCATCGATCTTTGATTTGCAATTAGGAACCTACGTGTTAGCGTTGTTTGATTTTTGCTAGACCCCATTTGGGCTAGTGGGATCGCCTCTGTCCGCAGAGGGGATTTACCTGTTCAACAAGAGGAAAGAAGATGCTTCTACAGGAGAGGCAGTAGATGTCACTATCTACAAGCAGTTAGTGGGGTCCTTGATGTACTTGGTGAACATAAGGCCCGATATTTATTTTTTAGTGAACCATCTTAGTTGGTTCATGGTGGAGCCTTCCAAGCTTCACTAGAAAGTAGAAAAACATGTCCTAAGATACCTCAGAGGCACAGTAGAATTTCATTTATGGTACAAGAAGACTAATTCAGTGAATCTCCAAGGCTTCATAGATGTAGATTAGACATGGAGTCCTTCAGATAGGAAGAGCACATTAGGAGAAATCTCCAATGTTGGGTCAACATCAGTTTCTTGGTACAGCGGGAAACATAGATATGTAGCACTCAGCTCAGCAGAGGGCGAGTATATGGCTAATAGTCAAGCAACATACGAGGCTATTTGGCTGAGGAAGATCCTAGTTAGTCTCTTCAATTAGGGGATGGAGCCTACATTGATCCACTATGACAATCAGAGTTATATAAAACCCTCTAAAAATCCAATGTTTCATGATAGGTCCAAGCATATAGACATAAGGTACCATCACTTGAGAGATTGTGTGCAGAGGAGGATTATTATGTTACAACACATCCCTACATAGGATCAGGATGCAAACTTATTGACAAAGGCTTTATCTAGAGGCAAGTTTGAGTTCCACAAGAGCAGGATTGGGGTTGTTCACAACCCTTTTATTGCTAAGCGGGAGTGTTAAATTTTAGCAATAAAAGACTTCATTTGAATTGTACCTTAGTCAAATGAGGAAATTCAAATTTCCACTTCAACAAGATAAGTTGGCAAGGAGTTAAAAGGAGTGACATGGAAAAATCACTCAGTTAAGTCATTCAATATGAGTTTGTGGTCTAGAAGCAGATTTGTGTGTAATTTGGTGGCTAAGATCTAGCTATCAAGAGGTGTTATCTTTAGTGAAATTCAGTTATCTAAGATCTAGTCTAGAATAGAGTCAGCATGAGTTCAATTGAGTAGTTGTAACTTTTGTAATCTCAACTAGCTCTCAGTTAACTAGTCAATTTACCAAAAATATCCCTAGTCATGCATGCAATTCAATTTTCCTAGTGAAGTTGGAGGAAAAAGGCACATTGCAATTATCATTGTATACTAGTGAGTGTATAGATTTTGCATGTAGCAGGTGTGCCATTTCTCTTGGGATTTGCACAAGGAAATAGGATATTTCCCTATTCTTTAGAAGTAGGAATTGCATAAGGAAATAGGAGGAAGAAGGAGGCCTATTTTGGCTAATTATTTGCTAGAGAAAACTCAGGAAGAGTAGATCAGCATTATTGCAATGTAGAGGGAGCTTCAAGCATTGAAGCAATCATCATAATAGATCATTATTCTCATCTAATATAAGACAAATAGAGGAGGGGTTTTTCCTAGTTGGTTTCCCTAGTAAAATCTATATGCATTGTGATTGAATAATGACATGTGTTTCTATTGTCAATTTCCTTTCTACAAAATTTAGTAGAAGAAATTTGTGTATTTTGATTTTGGGTTGATTTCATTAGCAACTACAAATTTCAAGTTATTTCTACAAGATATACAAAACAACTGAGGTACTTTTAAAGTTCACTATTAATGAAGTTATGGGTACTACCTAAGTCAATAAGCACTGTGACTCTTTGCTTCTTAATGTAACCAACAATATTCAAGGTTTTGGGGAGCTTACAAACCTACCAAGGCATGAATAAATATCTCATGCCCATCTGAATCAAAGTTGTGAATAATTTCCATATATATTTCCT
Organism: Pinus taeda; assembly: GCA_000404065.3. Lineage (NCBI taxonomy): Eukaryota > Viridiplantae > Streptophyta > Pinopsida > Pinales > Pinaceae > Pinus > Pinus taeda. The sequence goes on from APFE030251489.1 coordinate 3,435, forward strand.
ACTCTTTTAACTCGACCAGTTCTTCCTTAGTTTTTTGTGTATATGCCTCCATTTCCTCTTAATCATTATTTTCCAAGGTGAACAATTTGTTTCCTAGCATGTATGCCCTTTTGACCATTATTTTTTACAACCAAAGCATAGTCCTTTTTTTCGTCTTTCCTCCATTTCCTTCTATGTTATTATAGTAGGTTTAAGTAGGATTTCCATTTGAAACCAAAAAGGATATTTGCTTCATGTGTATGTTCCCATTCTAGAATTATGTGGAGCCTTGTTCATGGTTTGAATATGACGAGAAAATTGAATACCTTCGATAAATTTTTCTAGTTGTTTTAGTAAAATTTCATGTTTAATGTCTTCTTTTAATTCACCCATGTAAGACTCCAATAAATGTTCATAACTTATGTTATCCACCCTTCTGGACAAAACCTTAATTTCTAAGTTATAGTTTTCAATATCACCAAATTGCTTGATTGTTATCAATTGACTCAAAATATTCTTATTGTAAGTCTAAGTCTCTTGTAAATAAACCCAAAATATTATGATAATAATGGGTCTTCCTTTTAAATACCCACTAAAACCATTGGTAGGGTTTTATCTCAATGTTCAAAGTTTCTATGTGAATCCTTCACTTGTCATTCATAATATCATGAAATTTAAAATAATTGTCTATTTGGTGCACCCAGCTAAAGAACTATGTTCCATCAAACTTCTATAATTCAAATTTGGGAAGGTTCACCCTTTAAATAAACCTTCCATGAGTACCTCCACACTTAGACTCAAGTCCACTTGAAAAAATCTTATCATTGGCAAGTTGTTCAACTTTAATACTACCTTTATTTTCACGAGTTCCTTCAGACACATTATTAATTTTAAGGAACCTCACATTTACATCTTCTATAATATTCTATTATATTTGCTTCATCTTCTTATCCATTTCTTCCTTATTTTCCTCATTCTTTTGTCCAATGTCCCTTTTAACTAATTCTTACAATTGTGGAAATTGACTTTCCAACTTGGCTACCTAGTAGTTGATATCTTCTATTTCTTCATGAGTCATGGATGAGCCTTCGGGAGTTTTAAATGGTGTAGTCGATTTTGGATCTTTCTTTTTATGCATATGGGAAAATAATAATAATAATAATAATACTCCTATTTATCACAACTTTCAATCACCCAAAAGAAAATGGTGTAGAAAATCTTGTATATTCACAAGCTCATGCAATTTACTAAAGCACAGCACAAGAATCTACTTCTACTTTCAACTAGTGGAAGCCAATAGATCGTTGAAAACAATATGAACAAGAAGAAGATAAATCAATGGAACATAACACAAGATGTATCTGGGGAAAGCCACTGCTCAAAACCCCACAATATGTATTGCATATATCATAAATATGAGCGAAGATACAAAACTTGTTCTCACTAGAAAAAATCCGCACAAGTATGCTTAACTCTCCCAACTCACAAGCTAGCTCTTGGCCAACACTTAGCCAATTATGCAGCTCTCCAAGCCCCTAATCACTTGTGTAATTCCTAGGATGAATAGCCCATATTTAAAGGGAATTCATGCTTCAAAAACTGTGCAATCCAAACATAGGATCAATATCTGATGCATGCATGATATTTACATTCCAGTAAATAATATCATTGATAGTACATTGTCCATGCACTCTAGTCTCAATTGGGTCTTTCTTTAAACTAACATGCATGAGTTTCTCATGAGGGAATCTTCAGTTAACTGGAGTAGCACTAGTGGATGCATTACTGCACCAACTAATTGTTAGTCCTCTATTAGTTCCAAAAACAATTTAGAACTAATTTAACTGAACTTAACTCAGTAAACTGACAGATCTAATTTCCAACTCAATTTAAACTCATGATGGACTCCTAAAACTTAGGGAGAACATATACATGACTATAGAAAGACTTCCAACTCGAAATTCCTAATCTAATTATGTTAATTAAACTTAATTAACTATTTACAAGTTGCTACGAGAATAAAATTCGATTTTAATTCTCGATTTAATTCAAGGACAAATTAAACTGGAATTTCTTATTCTCATTTCTCAACACTCCCTCTCAACAAGAAAGGGGTTATCAGCTACCCCGATCCTGTCTTTGTGAAACTCGAATTTACATCTTGACAATGCCTTTTTCAAAATGGTAGCATCTTGCTCCTCCGTGGGAATGTACTCTAACAACATAATCCACCTCAATACACAATCTTTGAGATGATGATATCAGATATCAATATGCTTGGACCAGTCATGAAAAACTGGATTTTTAGAGAGCTTGATACAACTCTGGTTATCACAATAAATCATAGTTGGATCAATCTATTGACCAATCAAACCATCTGGAATCTTCCTCATCCAGATGGCCTCACATGTTGCCTAACTCGCATCCATGTACTTTGCCTCTGCCGAAATGAGTGCAACTGATCTTTGTTTCCTGTTGTACCAAGAAACTATCATTGGCCCAATACTGAATATCCCTCCTGATGTGATCTTCCTGTTAGATGGGCTCCATTCCCAATCTGCATCGATGAAGCCTTGAATCTTCACTTCCTATTTCCTTCTATACCATAATCTGTACTAAGTAGTGCCCCTAAGGTATCTCAACACATGCTTTGCCACCTTCCAATACAAATTGGTAGGCCTAACCATCGCTTGACTAAGTTGGTTAACTACATATCACATATCTGGTCATGTGTTCACCAAGTACATAAGTGAACCCACAATCTACCTATAAACAGTAGCTTCCACTACTTCCCCTGAAGTAGCATCCTCCTTCCTCCAGTTACTTGCTAGAGGAGTCTCCATGTGTTTATTGTTGTCCATGCAGAATCTCTTGAGTATCTCGTTGGCATACTTTCCCTAAGACACAAACAAATCCCCATCTCCCTGCCATACCTCCATGCCAAGAAAGTAATGGATGAGCCCCATGTCCTTCATCTCAAACTCTCTTGCAAGGTCCTCCTTGTAAGACTTCATCAATTGATCATCACCTATCAGTATGAGATCATCAACATAAAGTACAATGATCAACAATTTACCTTCCACCATTATGTGGCACAAGGTCACATCCACTTCATTCTTTGTGAAGCCCAACCCGGTGAAGTAGCTATTTATCCTAGTGTACCAAGCACTGGGTGCTTGCTTTAGCCCATACAATGCTCTCTTGAGATGGAACACATGCAACTCATGGTCAAAGGTATCAAAACCATCAGGTTGCTCTATGTTCACCTCTTCCTCAATCATGCCATTAAGGCTTCTTCACATCCATCTGATGTATCTTCCGACCCATCTGTGTTGAGAGTGCCAATATAGATTTGATTGACTAGTACCTTGCAACAGGAGAAAATGTCTCATGATAGTCAATCCCCTCTACTTGAGAAAATCCACGAGCCACAAATATAGCCTTATGCTTCTCCACACTACCATATGTAGCTTGTTTACCTTGTAAATCCAATGGGAGCTCACCACTGACTTGTCCTCCAGTCTCGGGACCACATCCCAAACATTGTTACGAAGTATGAATTCATACTCCTCCACCATGGTATCAATCCAAATTAGCTTTTGCACTGCTTCCTTAAAGTAAGATGGCTTCCTTAAGAGCCATGTATTCAATGTACCTCTCAAGTGAACTCCTGTGCCTACGCTAAGAAGTGGGTGCTCCCACATTCTCCCATGCATCATCCAACAATTTGTCAGCCTCTCGGTTGCGCTTTCTCCACTCTCTAGAAGACTGTGCCTAAGTGGATGTCTCCACTCCCAGATCCTCTACATATGGCTGCTCCACATCAATCTAAGGCTCCTTAACCTTAGAAGCTAAAAGTTCCTCATCCACATGTAGCTCAAGCTCCCTCTCAAGGGAAACTCGTATGGCCTTCTCCTCATCGAATCTGACATCCCTGCGAACCACTTTCATCCTATTGGGCAGCAAGTACACCCGATATTTGTGAGGTGTATCAGTGTACCACAAAAATATCCCCAACTCTACTGTCAGCTCAAGCTTCTTTCATGCATCTTTGGTCACATGGCAATATATCGATGACACAAAAATCCTGAAGTGACCAACATCTAGCCTCTTACTAGAATAAGCCTCCTCTAGTGTCTTCATCTCAAGTATCTAATGTGGGCTGCAGTTCTAAACATAAACCTTTGTGTTGCATGCCTCATCACACAAGTGTAGTAGTAGGCCCTGATCATGCAACATTTCCCTTATTGCCCCTACTACGATTTTGTTCTTCCTCTTGACCACCCCATTTTTCTGAAGGTTATGGGTTGTCGTCCACTCCTGTTTAATCCCTTCTGATGCACAAAAGTTCTTAAACTCGTTTGAGACATACTCACCACGGTTATCACTCCATAGAGATTTAACCTCCTTGACCGAATCTTTCTCCACTAATTCTTCAAACTCACAAAACTTTGTGAACGTTTGATCCTTTTTTTTCATGAAAAATATCCATCATTTACGAGAATAATCATCAACAAATATAACATAATAGTTGTGTTTGGTCGTAGATGCTGTCGAGAATGGTCCACACACATCTGAATGGACTCGCTCTAGAATAGCCTCTGCTTGACTATCTCTATCATGAAAGGAAGACTTGATGTATTTCCCCAAAGTACATCCCTTGCATGTATCAACTTGCTCAAGCATACCTTTGGGAAGACAGGTAGAAATTTGCTACAATATCTTTAAAGCCCCATGATGCAAGTGGCCCAATCTCCTATGCCACAAATCACCAATGTCTCGTCTATGCACCCTTTTTTATTTTGTGCTCAAAGAATCACACTCCTCTACCTCCATCTTATATAGATTCTTCACCTGAATCCCTATCTTCTTTACTTGACTCGTGGCTATGTGTTGAAGGAACACCTTTACTTTTGATAATATCACATCATATCCTCTATCCTCAAGCATGGAAACAGATACCAATTTCTTCTTCACCCCAAGAACATACATAAAATTCTTCAAGGTGAGTGGAGCCCCATGATCCCTCTCAAAAGTAATCGTTCCAATCCAGTAATATTATACTTCCCATTGTCACCCATCTCGATATGCATTTGGAGATCTTTCTCCTCTAGGGCACTGAATAACTCTTTGTCGTCAGTCATGTGGAATGAAGATCCATTGTCTAAGTACCATACACTTCCCATCATTGATGACACCATGCATGCAATGAGGGAAAATTTCAATTCGAATTGAGATGCAAAAGCCTCACCCGCCGCTCCTCTTGAGGACTTGTTCTTGGACTTCTTGAGTGGACAATTTGTAGCAAAATGGCCCAGCTCATGACAATGAAAGCACTTAACTTTCTTCATGTCTTTCTTCTTACCTCTATGATAAGAATCCAATTGGGAATGGGAATCTTTCCCTTTCCCCTTCTTTGCCTTAATCGCTAAGGCACAATTCTCTTCATCATTAGTCTTTGATGAAGAGTGATCTGAATTTGAAACTACTTGTAAATGCTTAGCAAGGTATTCAATTAAGTAAACATACATATTTAAGAGGTGTATGTATTTTATTTTGTTTATGTGTTTTAACTTGATTTGTTTCAGCTAATATTAACCATATATATCAGACATATAAGGCAGCAAATAAACATCACACATAACAGCAAATTTAATAAGGAGTTCACCCCAATCTCGTGGGCTACGTCTCTTGTGAGCTCCAGTCAACTAGACTTGGCTCTTTGGGATTGTGGCTTGAATTATTTTACAATTCCCACACTCAACTCCAAAAGGTTACTGACTAAACCTATGGGTTTAGAAAAACCATATACATCCCTGTCATGGCTGTCCACTTTGTGCAGGTAGATCTAGGCTCCCTTGGACTTGATTCCTTTAGTAGGTGCACTAAGCTTCCCTGAGCTTCTTAATGGCACAAACTCCTTCAGAATACTTCAAATATCTCTAAAACCTCTGCTACTGTCTCTAGCACATTTCTGACATAAACAAATGACTGTTCATTTGCTCAAAATGAGCATTGCATCCCCAATCTAGGCCTTCTCCCATGGATGGCTCTGGGCTGCCTGAAACTTCTCTTCAGCATCTCAGCCTTTAGAAGTCTCCAAATGCTTCTAAAAACACCTTCATTGGATTCAGAGGGTTACTTACAACAGAAATATGCTTTTGTTTCACCTCAAACAGATGAACCTAGCCCAACACATCTCAATCATTGAAATGGCCCTAGTGGCCCTGAAAGTTTCCTTGAAGCTAAACAGTGAGAAGAATGCCTCAATAGGAAAAAAAGTTGTATAAATGGATTCAGAATACTGAAAACCTTCAGGAATGACCTTCATTCCACATTCACTGGCTGCACACATTCCAATGCAGCTCCCAAACTGATATGGCCCTTGTGGCTCCTGGAACTTCCATGAAGCAAAACCACCTGCAAATGACCTCAGATGGCTATGAAACCTATGCCAATGGCTTCAGAAGGTCGAATAGAACCAAAAAAAAAAAAAAAAAAAAAAAAAAAAAAATTAAATTCGTCCAAAAAGGACTTTCCTAGCCAAAGTTATGGCCATTTACTCCCAATTGCCAGTTGCCCAAAAAAAAACTCCAGTTAACTAAACTGGAGGGCCAATTAGGAACGCCACATATGGCAAGACCACCACATATGGCAGGACCGCCAATTTTGGCGCCCTATGCCAAAATTTCCGCCATCATAACTGGAAGTTACCTGGTTGTTAAAAATGCATGTGACCGGAAATCCGGTTAGCGGGCTTGCATTGAATTCCGTGCATAATTTTGGTGAACGGTTAGTTTGGAACTATGTGTTGAGGCCGCGTTTCAAGGGCATGTGACCACGTTCAAACTTATGCGTTGTTAAGCACTGGCGGGTAGGCTTGGGCCCACGATTTCGGGGTTGGGTCGTATGGCATGGGGGGCTGGCCCTTAGGAGCTGGTCCCGTTCGGACCCCGCCCAAATGAAGTTTAAACTTCATAAATAAATTCTACCACTCTCATGCCAAGTCCTTTCGTCGTGGTCCAGTGGTAAAAGGTATGGCTTGTGGTAAGGAGATTGCGGGTTCAAACCACAATTCAATCAAACCTTTAAACGCTAATGTCACCTTCGCCACATGGCGGCCTCCAAGCTCGCCACATGGCAACTTGCCATTCGCTGCCCGGAAAAGAATATTCCGGGAATATTTTATTTTAATTTTTTTTTTGAAAAAATTCAAAATTTCAATGTTATTGGGCAATTTTTCTTTTTGGCATAACTTCCTCATACGAAGACCGTTTTTCGAACCGTTCATGGCATCGGAATCAGGAAGATGAGTTCTATCCAGTCGTTTAGGTTCAAACCAGTTCTGAGCACTTTCATTTTTGACCATTTTATGACACTTGGTCTTGAGCTCCTGATCAAATAGCCATCCCTGGTGTTCCTCTTGATCTCCTCTTGCATCAAATTTGACCAGAGGCGTTCCCAATCCAGCAGCTTCTCCAAACCATTAAAAGAGTCCTCATAACTATATCAACTCTTTGAGAGTCCTAGAAGAGAAAGACTCACCATATCATTCTTGACAACCATGATTCCAACACTTCCAAGTTCATCACGACATTGAGTGAACTTGGTCAAGTATTTTGGAATCGTCTTGCCTTTCTCCATTTTGATTTTTTGAAGTTTGTCCTTTCATTCCAATTTCCTTTGGTCACTATTTTTTTGATACAAATACATCAATGTTTTCCACATAGCATATAAAGTTTCCTTACCATGGAGACTCGAGACAATGTGATCTCAAACTCCCTCAAGGATTATCCGCCTCGCCTTCACCACACACTTCTTCCATTCGGCCAAATTTTGCGCATCCGATGTTGTTGGCTTAGGAATTTCTTGATGAAAAAATTCCTTCAAGCCATTATCATCTAGCACATCCTCCATTCTGTCCCTCCAGGCTATAAAATTCAAGTTTCCTTCCAAAACATACTTGAGTCGCAAACTATAGAACGTCATCTATCGATCCCGAAGTATGTGTTGCAAATTCGAATTTACCTGAAACCCAAAACTCAAAACTTCGAAATCTCCTCAAGTATATTGTTCTTAGCTCCAATACCATGTATAAAATCCTATAGATTCACAAGCTGATGCAATTTACTAAAGCATAGGACAATAATCTACTTCTACTTTCAACTAGGAGAAGCCAATAGATTGATGAAAACAATATGAACAAGAAGAAGATAAATGAATGGCACATAACACAAGATGTATCTGGGGAAATCCGCTACTCAAAACCTTGCTCTCTATATTGCATATATCAGAAATATGAGTGAATATATAAATCTTGTTCTCACTAGAACAATTTCACACAAGTATGCTCAACTCTCCCAACTCACAAGCTAACTCGTGGCCAACACTCCAATTTTGTATCTCTCCAAGCCCCTAATCTCTTGTGTAATTCCTAGGATGAATAGCCCATATTTAAAGGGAATTCATTCTTCCAAAATTGCGCAATCCAAACATAGGATCAATCTCTGATGCATGCATGAAATTTATATTCCAGTAAATAATACCACTCATAGTACATTGTCCATGCACTCTAGTCTCAACTGGGTCTTTCTCTGAACTAACATGCATGAGTTTCTCATGAGGGAATCTCCAGTTAACTGGAGTAGCACTAGTGGATGAATTACTGCACCAACTGACTATTAGTCCTCTATTAGTTCCAATAATAATTTAGAACTAATTTAAACTGAGTGATCTAATTTCCAACTCAATTTAAACTCATATTGGACCCCTAAAACTTAGGGAGAACATATACATGACTATAGAAAGACTTCCAACTCGAAATTCCTAAGCTAATTAAGTCAATTAAACTCAATTAACTATTTACAAGTTGCTATGAGAATAGAATTGATTTTAATTCTCAGTTTAATTCAAGGACAAATTAAACTGGAATTTCTTGTTTCCATTTCTCAACAAATGGATCTTCTAATCAAAATTTATGTCGCTTGTAAACTATGCAGTAAACTATGTACCTCAAAAAGTTAATTTAGAGAATATTTGAATGGATGACATTTTTCTTAATATATATCTAAGAATTCATATCTTGTCAATACAAAATTTTGGTTTATAATACTTTGATCTTTCTTCTATACAATTCCACAAATATGACTCAAATTTGATGTGCCAAGTGAAAGTTATGGTAAGTTTTCGAAGACTTGCTGATTTTTGGTCTTTTCCCAAGAGAAAACTTGTATATCTTGCCATGTGTCCAATTCCTAAACAATAATTATAAAAATTTTAATTGAGATACTTTGTTATGCCTGCTCGAATCTTTGAAAATTTCACATTGTGAGGTATCAAAGAAAAATCTTATAGAAAAAATGCCAACTCAATTATTTGAAATTGATTTTAATATCATTCACAAACCCTAACTTCCATAGAGTATATCTAAAAAATTGTAGCAAACTGTTGGATAGGTAAATCCCCTCTACGGATAGAGGCGATCCCTACTAGCCCAACAGGGGTCTAGCAACAATCAAACAACGCTACACCGCAGGTTCCTAGTTGTAATTAACAAGTGGGTGAGAGTAACCTACTTGGATTCCAACGCTTGTTTGTCGAAGAGATACTCCTCTCGCTTCTTCGCTCCAGCCGATCACAATTCCCCGCTATCCTCGCGGATGAACACCTGCACAAGCAAAAGAGAACAAACAAGAGCGTAAAATCTACTAACAACAACTATGTATTGGTCAGGAAAGATACAATTTGCATTGATCAATCATTGAACAAATGTAAATGGAACCATAAGAGTAGTCATCTATCTTTATTAACAAAAAGTAGAGTAAGGTACAACCGATGTCCTGATGCTGAGTCCTTCCCTAGAGGGTCCAGCCAGCATATCTCCCAAGCATTCACCTTTGGGACAAATCTCCCAAGTCAAAAGGTCTCTCTCTCACATACAAGGCAGCAAGCTTATGACCTTTCTCAAGCTCAAAACAATCCTCACACAACACACCAAGGCTTACAAAGAGCAGCACTAAAATGTACAAAGAATTCCTCAATCAAAGTCTCTATGTCCCAAACTCAAAAACTAGCTGCTCATGGGCCATGGAGGAGGCTTATAAAGAGAAGGAGTCTCCATGAATAGGTAAGGGATGAGCTTTCCACCAAGATAAGTGGATGGTCAGTCGAACAGATATGCCAGAGAAAGGATGGCGACCTCAACAATGCTAACAACCAAGTCTGGAGGGATCTGGAAGGCTGGTTGTTAGAACAAATTCGCCCAAGCAGGATCAGCGCGGAAAATCTGTGAACTGCCGCGCTGACATCGCAAACCGATGAAGAAGAGGTCTGGTCAGCGCGAAAAGGACAAACGGAGGGTGCGCTGTTCGAAAAATGGGACCAACGCGGAAAAGACGTGTTCTTCCGCGCTGGCAGCGCAGCAGATACATTGGCCTCCGCCCGTCAACGCGTTTATTTGATTAACAGTCGCGATGATGCGTTTGACTTAGGCAAAGAGGGTTTTTAGCCATTTTTGAGGAGCATGAGTATGGGTGAACGTGGTTTATAGCACAGTAGGGAGACTGACATGATGGCAGTGACATTTTACTGTGTAACAATCCCTCAGGTCCAAAAGGATTAAAATCTAGAGGAGGGATGACACTTCCAATCATTTTAATGAGCTAGAGAGGCCAATTTCTCGGAAATCTTTTCATATTTTATGAGTCAGATGAAAAGAGCTTAAAGGAGACTCGTTTTTTGAGGGACGAGTGATGTTTTCGGATAGCAGCTGGTTCTAGGTAAGGTTTGGAACTTTTCAATCACGGCAGTGTAAAGAAGGTGGCTAATAGAATCACTCATCGCATTTGTTCCTCAAAATGGGCTAAACAATCAAATGGAGGCATATGATCGGCTAAAAAAGAGTGCGGGTGATGGCAAGAACACGACCAAGGTTGAAAATCTGATAATAATGCGATCGCAATGGTTATTTACCGAAGGTGGGTTCATTTTTTAATGAGCTTAAACATTGGTGGAACATATGCTCATTGCCAGGTTTATTTTTTAACGAGCTTGAACTTTGCGTAAAACTACTCGTGCTAGTCATACAATAAGGATGTCTCATCAGTAGGTTCATTTTTTAGGGACTTGCCCCATTCGCAACTTTGCTCCGGAGCCTTTCATTATGCAAGCTAGGAATGACCAACCTACGAGTCTAAAGGGTTAAGAACCTACAAACTAGGAAAATAAATGGTCGCTTTTCAATTGCATGCAAAAAGGTTTGCTTGCCCCCAGGTATAAAGTAGAGTTTCCAGGTCACCATATGGAAGTTACTTGCACTAACAAGATTGTTCCATCCACATTGCAGACAAAACACTTCCTTGGCTATGTCCATCGAAATATAAAAATGTGAATGGCGTGCTGTCTCCACTCACATAACTTTGACAAGGGAATCTTATTCCAGTCTAATCCCATTTTCCTAGATGGACGGGTGTGTCAGACTAGTCATATATCCTCCGCGGAAACCTACCCTATACCTAAAGTTTTTTTGTCGAAGCAGACTAGGCGCCCCCTGGGTTTCAGTCACAATCACTGAATCACTCACACTCATCAAGTGGATGGACTGGAGATTGATGAGACATTCCTTGCAAAAAAAGACCAGTTAGGGATGGCACTTGACTATTAGCTATGTGTGAACTGGGGAATGAAAGTTGGTTTGCGAGCTGGACCATTCTTCCTTCATGCGGAAAACACATCACTTGAAAGAGTGAGGAAACAATAACTCCCTTGCTATAAATGTAGCCACTCCCAAGGAGTAGATTGTAATCTAAAGGTCCTTAGACTACCATCACATTTAGATAAGCCTTTTTTGTTATCAAAGTTATAGGCAAATTTGGAAGGATCCCTAACGATCGACTGGTTCCTTTGTTGAAGCCTGTCAGATTTCGAATCTCAGGCAGAAGTCATGATGAACCAAGTGCTTTCCAAGAAGTTGAGAAAAGGATACTCACAGAAGCCCCTTCATCTATGATAGTACCAACCATGACCATTTTGTAAGTTTTCACTATGATTCAGAATGGTACATTAGATGGTAGACGGGTTCTGCCTAGTAGATTCCAATCAAAGGAAAAGACTAGGTTGCTTGTGTTATCACACAGGTTGTTCCCGAAAACTTGTGAGAAATGGGAATACAACCGAGGTAACCACTAACCAATCTTTTAGATGCAGCTTCTAGCCAAACTGCATCCAGAGAGGGCTCTCTCTTTATAGTTTAGCTTTCTTTTCGAAGTATTTTATGCTAGTTATGATGTGCAGGGTTTTGTTTTAATTTTGTTGGATGGTGATTTTAAATAGAGCTAGGATGCAAGTCTGAAATAGTTTATTCCATTGGGCAAATGGAGTCTATGAGGACGAACTGCTGAGTGTGTTTTCTATGATAAAGGGCAATACTACAGAGCAAGATAATCGATTTTGGAACAATTTTAAAATCGAGAAATTGATGGAATGTAAGCCAGTGGATGAAGGGCAGTTAAGAATCTTTCATCATGATGGCAGAGGGAAAGCACATGAATATTATCAAGGAGCATTAAAGAATTCCTTGGCAATTTTCAAAGTGAAAGAATCAGTGGAAACGCGAGCATCTAAGAATTCCTGTTTATGCTAATTCTGAAGAAAACATAAATAACAACAGAGATTGAACAAAGAGTGTATTTAAACAAGTTCTGGGCTATTCTTTTCCCCTGTTACTAAGATTATGAAACATATATGAAATTTGCAAACACAGAAAACACAAAACACAGTTTAGAACAACTTATTGATCCATAGAAAGACACGGGAATTTTGTAACAGGGCCCAGAACATCAAATCCACATTCAGACAGTCCAGCAGCAGTGAACTTCAATAGCCTTTGTATTAAAAAAATCTCAGAGCTACAACGCAGTCAGAGAAGAAAATCACCAACCCCGAATACATCTCTTGGGGAGGTATTTATATAAAAGAGAGTTACAAAATATCCTGTGGATAAGATATCAAGCAAAAACGTCCTCCACCTACTCCGACAAGGGAAATAAATGTAGAAATGAATGCAGGAGTAATTTTTGTTGTGCTGGCTACTTTAACTGATAAGATATGTTTGACTTTTTAACTCAGGAAGTCAGATGGTAGCTGTGTCTTTACTTTGTGTTCCTGTGTTACTGTCCTAGCCCCTTCATTTGTGCTTGATTCCTATTTAATACGTTCTAGTCCCCGCTTGACCTCCTTCCTCTATTGTTCTGATCTTTATTATATCTTCCACGTGTTTTGTTCTTTGACCAAATGTAGATAAAAAGAAAAATCAGAATTACCTTGCTAAATTTCGAGCATGTTCTGCCACCATTGGTTTATTGGTAACTGATGTCTTTGTATTTTTATTAGCATTTCATCAGCTTCAGTATACTTGTATAAGTTGGGCTAGACTTCAAAAAGATGATTTATTTCATGTTCAATAGAGAATAGATTTTCCAATTTGTCACATAAGCTTTGTCCATAGGGAGGTCCTGTGTCTTCTGAAGTGCTTGATGATGCTGTGACCTGATTGGCAACATATGTGTTTACCCTGTGAGCATATTGTTCATGTGTTAACAGTCTTTGATTGCTAGTTAATAAACTCGGTAGACCCTTCTACTGCAAGATTGTAAACTTCTCTGTGAAGGCATTTATCTCCATATGCATTTCTTGGCACTTCCTTTCCAAATTCTATATAAAATTCCTCATAGTTAGCACCTTTTTCACTGTCAACATGGTGCCTATTCTGTCCCTGATCTCCAAAGCTGCTAACTGTTCTCTGGTATGAGTATTAAAAAAATGGATCAGTCTATTGGCCTACTTAGGCATGTTTTCCAATGATTCCTTGGCCCTTTGAATTTCCACTTGGGCCCTTTCTGTCAATTCTATTTGTTCATGGATCGTTTGAATTGATTTCCATTGGTCAGTGATAGACTGGCCAATTTTGGTCCACAAAATTGTTTTGATGTCTGCAAGAGGTTTATGCAGGGTGAGATCTTTTTCCAATGATTTCACCTTATTCTCCAGGGCCTTTACCTCTCTGGTTTTCTATGCCACTGTTATCTTAGATTTGTCATAACTTACCTCTAGTTTGGCCAATTTTTCTTTTGCCTCTTTAAGCTCTGACATTTGGACCTCCAACTCTTTTACTACTTCCATCAACTCTTCCATGCCCATCCTGGTATCTGGCCCTATTGTTGTTGCTGAAGTTGAGGTACCTGTTGTTGATGCTAGGATAGTAGGAGGGACTGCTGTTGTAACTGTGGGGGGAGTAGTGGTACCTGTTGGAGCTGTTTCAGGTGGCTGGGAGGTTGATTCTCCCTACTTCTCTTTAATTGCTTTCTCCAATGCCTACTCTGTTTCTGCTAATCTCTCATTCATCCTTATTAGTAAACTTACCATGTCCTCCTCTTCTTTCTGTTGTGCAACTTCTGAAGATTATGGATGCATTTTAATTGGCAGCTTCAATTGCTTTTTGAGGGCTGCAATGTCCTCATCCTTCTTCTTTATTAGTGCTTTGATGTCCTTTGCATCCTTAGGATTATGCCCGAGCTCGATGATAATTTCTTCTAAGGACTTAATCCTATTTTCCTTAGCTAAGTAGGAAGCCTTTTCCAATTCTAATTGTGCAGAGGTATTGTGTAATGAATTTTACAATTTGTGAGCGAGTAATGCCTTGTCTGCCACGGTGGAGTAGACCATCTCCCCAATTTGCTTATGTAATTCAATCTGGTCAATTGGGTGGATATCTTTAGAGAAAACTTCCAGATTGGTTCTAATATAATCAGTAACTAACTGTGGTTGCTGTGTCTTGGGCTTGAAATGACTGAGGATCATTTTCTTTTCCTAAATATCATAAGAAACCATTAGCCTTTGTTGATTGGTGGGTGTTGTCCTCATTAGATGATTATAAAGTTGCATCCTTACTGGGTCATTTTTTACTTTTACTTCAGTGAAAGTTTTCTTGATATCTGAGCTTTGCTTGCTTTAAGGCTTGGTGAATGAAACTTCCATGCTATGCTGCCTCTCTAGCTCTTGTTGGAATGAGCTAGGTGATGTGCCAGGTAATGGAGAAGTTTGCTATTCGCTCCTTTCCTCATCTCTCATGCTGCTTGTGGTATCTTCCAAAAATCCCCCCTCGGAGTAGGGATTCAATCTTTTCCTCTTATCTCCCGGTTGTTCTACTCATCCACTGGTAGGGGTATCCTCTTCTCTATCTCTATTTCTTCTCTTTTCCTCATTTTGAGGAGTCTGTAGTACAAGGGCTTCTGGTGCCTTGGTTTGATCTGGGGGAACTTGCCCTTGACCCTATTCTTTTGATGTGGTAGGCTGATCTGCCATGTTTGTTGTTCTGTATCCATCACCTCCTTGCCCTTTGCTGCTGTTGAACAGGCCTTTTGGGATGTTTGTTGTGAGCTCTCAGAAAGAGATGTATCACCTCCAATGTGTTGGAGCAGCTTGAAGGGTACCTGTCCAAAAGATTCCAGGTCAAGCATTTTTTCAAGCTCTTTCATTTCCTTTTCCAATTTCTCTTCTTCACTTATCTCTTCAACTAATGTGCCCTCTAGCCACTCTTGTTGATTAGCATATTGTTGGATTTCAGGGATTTTACAATGAACATATGCTGGCAGCTTATTTTTCACTTTCCTATAACTTATGAAATGATTGGGGTCATATGGTGCCCAATAGAAACTCTATTTCAGCCTGAGTCTGTGCCCTAAAATATCATCAGCCTCTTGCCATGCTTCCCTTTTATTGAAGGTGAAAGCGCCTAGTTGATTTCTTATTTTGAGTTGTGCCTTTTTCTTGGCCTCATAGAAATGGATTACATCTACTTGGATAAATTGTCTCAAGTATTCTAGGGAAAACAATCGCATTGGCACATATTTTGGCAATTTGTAGGGGCATAGCTCACAGCCATATATTCGGATCACAGTGTGATTCTGGTAAAAGTACCAGTCACCTATGCTATAGCTCTTGGAGAGCTGTAGAATTCTCTGCATTTCACCAGAAAGTCTATCCGGAGGAATTGTCATCAGTAAAGAGGTGGCTAGATATATGAACAGATCAATGAATTCATAATAAGTATAAGGAGAGTAGTAAACATAGTGGAAGACTGGGGTCCAGAAGATTAAAGACCTTGTCTATCCTTTGAAATCTAATTTTCTGAGGGCAACTCAAAAACTATATGGCTAATAGTAGAGCAACAAATGATATATGTATGATGTGTATTTAAACACTCTTTCTCTGTCCATGCTCATTAATTTTTCATGAATCTTATCAGCTATGAAGGTGGCATAATCATACCTGACAGCGAGGGATTGTCCTGGAATAAAGATGGATAAGAGGATCAATGTGGTTTCATCTACATACTCACTGGTTTTGAATCCCAGGATGTAAGGTATCATGTCAATAATAAATTTTCCTACTTCATTAAACCATGTGTCCAGATATGGAGGAGGTTCCTGGGGTTGACAACTTGGTTTCATAAATAATTGGCCTATTTTGGTTATTTCTGAACATGGCAATTTGGCACCTTGGTCAAGCAAAAGTCCCAAGGAAAGAGGAGTCAATGGCCTAGTTGGCTTAAAATGAAGCATCTCATTTATAGATTTAGGGGTGATATAAAATAGAACTATTCCAGAAGGAGACATCACTGCCCTTTGAGTGGGATCATAATTAGCATGGCATTGGTGAATGAGGTCAGGAAAAACACTGACACAAGGGAGGTAGTACATGGGCATATTGGACTCCCAAATTCCAAAGATGTCAGCTTTGTTTTTGTAGTTGTTCCTAATCTCATATAAGGCCTGGAGATGAGATTTGTTACCCATTATGTCATTAATCTAGAAATCCTTGTCAGCTAGGGGTAACCATTCAAGTTCTTTATGTGGAGCACTAAGAGGGGCCACATTGAGGGCCATTGGAGCAGGGGCTTTCATCTTATCAATTTTCTTATGTTTTTATTTGGAATGTGGGTCTTTACAGCAACAGTGGGAAAAATAGTAGCCTTGGGGATTTTTTTAGAGGATTTGTAGACTGGAGCATGTTGTTTTGACTTGCTGGGCAGAATTTGTAGTAGAAAATGAAGCTTAGAGGGTTTTTTTAGCAAGGAATGGGTAGAAATAGTTTCAGGTCCCTTCCTTTGGCAATCACAGACCAGAGTGACCTTGAGCTCGGCTTAATGGGAGAAATTTTGCAGAGGGAGAGGGAGTTGGTAGGTTTTTTAGTAAAAATTGGGCAAAATAGTAGTTTCAGTAGGACATTTTGCAGAGGGAAGTCAAAACAGGGGTCTTGGGAGCAAGACTCAGGTGAATACCTATTTTATCGGCTTACTGAGTGAACTGTATAGATAGGTACACAATGTGCAGGGTTTTTGATGAAAAAATGGTTAAGAGAGTGTTCCTGGTGTATTTATTTGCAGGCAACAGGGTGAATTTTAACAAGATTCTAGGTTGCCCAGACAATTCTACAGAGAAAAATCAAAATTCAGAGGGTTTTTTAGCAAGATTATGATAAATACCTATTCTAATAGTGCACTGGAGTTACTCGTCGGTTGGGTGATGACTTACAGAGTGGGACACCGAGCTATGGTGGTCAAAGTGACATACTGGAGGGTTGGTGGTGATTTCGTCATAGTATGCATGCACAAGTTCCACAAAATAATGCAATAACAATGGATGAAAACAATCACTTTCACGGGCTTTTTTGACAAAATTTGGCTTTATGGGATTTTTGGTGTTTTTTGTGATGACGTCATCATGACATAGATTTTTTGTCATGTAGAGGGGTACGGAAGGTGACATGGCAGATGACCTGGCACTGAGGTGGCAACAGTGATGTGGAGTTGACGTGGATGTGACATCACAAGATTATGTTGGCGGTGGGAAGTGAGGGCGGTATGTGGTATTATTGCACCGCTTTTTGGGTAGCAATGGTATTGAGCCGGGGGATCACGATACAGCTGGGTGGGCGACGCGTCTCCCCTGTACGGCAGAAAAACCGCCAATTTCCCAGAACATAAAATTCGGGCATTGGAGGCATCGTGATACAGCTGCGCATCGTCGGATCTGAGAGCCTGGATGCAAAGGTCGACGGTGAATGGGAAACAATGGGGGTCATGGCACGGGGACCCACCATAATATCTCGGTGCTTTATAATGTTTTTGTGGGGTTTTTCAATGTATTTTAACTTTGGACTTTGGCAGATTGGTTATTCATATAACTGAATGTTAAATGAAACCCAATATTTACATGCGCGCAAGGGGTTATTATAAGGTTCCAAGTGAACCTATAATTCCTGAAGATCTTTACTGTATGGCTATGTTGCCGAGGGTCGGGATATTAGTTTTTAAGGGGATTTTTATGTATTTTTATATGTAATAGGGGCATGGAAACATTATATAGGAGCTATGTAATAGAGTTAGGAGGTTAATATGAATATGTAGGATGGATAGGTATGAATAAATGCTAAATTTATAGAGAGAGAAACTTAGGCATGGGGGAATGAAAGGATACGAAGTTATGAAGTTTGGGAAACTTGGCATAATGGAATACAAACATTTTACACAAGAAATGTGGCTTGTTTTGCCTAGGTGAAAACACAATTTCACTTAGTTTTTTCCATGAGATGAAGTGGACTAAGGGTAGTGAGCAGATCTCATTGTCCTTGGGGGGATGTTAGTAAGTGTTCTTGGAAAAATAAGGAGGTAAATTAGTCATGCTCCATTTATTTTGTAACCACCTTGCCATAGCACCTTATGATATTTATGAGATGAAATCTATTCCAAAGGACCAAATTACTCATAAACCTACTTCTGCAACATCAAAACTACTTACCCAGCCTAGTACACCTAACATCTTTTCTTCATTTCCATTGGGTGCATTTGAACTATCAAACCCTAATTCCCTTCTTTTCTTTTAGCTGCCCTCCTATCTAAGTCTACCCTTATCTCTTCCAGGGCTCAGATTAAGTTGTTGAGACCCTTTGCTTCTCTACCTAACTACTTCTCTGCCAAGATTGAACTATTTGTACATACCTTTATTCTCTATTCTAAGACAAGTAAATTCAAACATCATCTAGCCAGGATTAAACTGTCTAGCTATTCATCAACTGTGATAAGATTCAAGCAACTGTACATAGTGAAATTCTTCAAAATATGGAACCTTTGCAGCATGGAAAGGATGAACATATTTGGCACTTCTCCAGTCAATCATGAAAAATGAAACCTATTGGTATAGCAATCTAACAATGGCTCCACTTGGGGATGGCTTTTCCTGATGAAAAGTCAAGAAGAGCAGGCCAGATGGCCTTATATTCAATTCTTGTTGTATTCTGAAATTTCTCCTTTGTTGTACACAAATTGGTGCCTCTACAATATCTATAAATTTCTCATGAATTGATTCAAATAGTCGCAACCCTTTTAGGATACTATGTCCAAATATTTGTCATCATTTTCACAGCTCCCAAGTCTGCTTCTTTAGCTTCTTCTGATAAACTTAAAATGAAGTACCCAAAGGTGGCACAATTCCTTGCCTTTTCCTCAAAATTTGCTGCAACTTATGCCCTATCTTATTGCTGTAATAAAATGCAGGAAGTAAAAATTCCTATGTACAAATAAAAGTGTTGATATTTTTAACAAACTAGATCAAAATAACGCTTCAGCATTCGACCATTGACTAGTCCATTATCCACCTTTGTACCATCCAGGCTTTTCAAAAAGTAGGTGTTGTTTCCTTGTACAGTCTGAATGATAAATGGTCCTCTTCACAAGAAATCAAATTTTCCATGTTTTCCCCTATCTTCTCTTCTAGAATCCCATTTCAAAACTTTGTCTCCAATGTAGAAATACTCTAGTTTGTTTCTTTTATCAAATATCTTTTTAAGATTTTCTTGTAGAACTTGAGCTCTTTGATAGACCTCCTCTCTTGTCTGCTGCAAGTGAATAGTTTGATTGATCCTTCTTTGAATATCATTAGGTTCTGCCTATATCTCTTGTAGCAACTTTATCACTGGGATTCCCAAAGAAGAAGGGAATACTGTCTCCATACCATAAACCAATTCATAGGGACTTGTCCCAATAGATCTCTTAGTGGTCAATCTGTCTACCCATAGTGCATTTACAAGCTTTTTATGCCAATTTTTCTTGTTCTGCTCGAAGACTTTCTTAAGGATGTTGATCAAGCTTTTGTTGGAGGATTCAGCTAGACCATTACCTTGAGGGTAATAGGCTGTAGAATGGCCCAAGGTAATGTGGTATTTATGAAAGAATTAATCATTATCTTAGATTGAAAGGCAACAACATTGTCTGTAATAATCTTCTAGGGGAAGCCAAACCTAGACAAGATGTTGGTCTTTAAGAATTGCATGATTACTGAGTCATTGGCTTGCCTACAAGGGATGGCCTCTATCCACTTGGTAAAATAGTATGTAGCAGTCAAAATCCATTTATGCTCGCCAGAGGATGAAGGGTATATTTCCCCAATAAATTCTAAACCCCATTGTTGAAATGGTCTTCCAGTGGAAATGGGCTTGAGGGGTAGAGGCAACAACTTTTTCTTGTCTTCAAAGATTTGGCATTTGTGGCAAGAAGTTACATATTTCTTCACATCAGTAAATAGGGTGGGCCAATAAAATCCAGCCCTTAGGATTTTATCAACAGTTGATTTCCAATATAAATATCCACCACAATCCCCTGCATGAAACTCTACAAGTACTTTGTCAGTTTCTTCTTTGATTAGACAATTTAATAAAACACCTTCATGATTTTTCCAAAAGAGAGCATGATCTAAAATACAGAACTTGGAAGCTTTCATTTTCAAAAATCTTTTCTTAGTTCTGGATAATCCTGTAGGAGCTTGTAGGTTTAATAATACAAAACATATATCAGCATACCAAGGTGATTGTAGAAAGGCTTGATTGATCTATGGAGTCGTTTCAGTCATGAGTTTAGCTAGTCCTTGTCCTTTTATCAGTTTTGTTGGTTTCATTTCAATGTCATATTCTAGTATGGTAGCTATCCATTTGCCCCTTTTTCCTTAAATTCCTTCTTGGGTTAGGATGTCTTTAACAATAGTGTTGGGCACATAAGCAATCACATGAGAGTATAGGATGTAAACTCTGAAGTCCTTAATGGCCTTTACAAGTGCATATGCTTGTTTTTCCATAATCTGATATTTGAGTGGAGCATCTTTGAGGGCTTTGCTGAAAAAGGCTATGGGTTTTTCACATCCTTGTTCATCTTTTTGAAGCAAAACAATAGCGATTGTATGTTCTGATGCAAATGACAATATGATAAAGTCCTTGTCAAAATTTGGGCTTATGAGGACTGGTGTTTGAGTCAAAGCTTTTTTGATATCTTCAAAGGTTTGTCTAGCTTCTATTGTCCACTTGACCTTGGAGTCTTTTTTCAGCATGTTGTTTAGCAATCTTATCAGCTCGGCCAGATTTGGTATGAATCGTCTTAGAAAATTGATCCTCCCCAAAAAGGCTTGTAGTTCTTTGATGTTTATAGGGTGAGGGACTTGCAGAATAGCCTGTATTCTATCCGGATCAATAATAATGCCTTCTTTAGAGATGATATGGCCCAATAATTTTCCTTTTTCTAGGCCAAACAATGATTTCTTTGGATTTAGTGATATACCATATTTTCTGCAAATTAAGAATACTTATCTGAGATGATCTAGGTGTTCTTGATCTAATTTGGAAAAATTTGTAAGGTCATCTACGTAAATGACTAAAAAATCATGGATTTCTTTAGCAAAAGCTATATCCATGGCTCTTTGAAAAGTTGCTCCTGCATTCTTGAGTCCAAATGGCATTTTCACATATTTGAATGTCCCCCAAGGGGTTGTGAAAGCAGTTTTATCTTGGTCATCAGGGTGCATTAGGATCTGATTGAAGCCTGAGAATCCATCCAACATTGATATCCTTGAAGCACCCACTACCCTTTGCAGAGTGTGATCCATTTTGGGTAAAGGGTAATTATCCTTTAAAGAGACTTTGTTCAAATTTCTCAAATCGACACACAGCCTAATCTCTCCTGTTTTCCTTCTACTGGGCACTAAATTTGAAACCCATTCTGAAAATATGATTTGAGCTGTAATTACATCTTCATACATTCTCTTTAGTTCTTTCTCAATCAAATCGAGCAACACAGGGTTGACCCTCCTAAGTTTCTGTTTGAAAGGTTTTTGGTTTTCTTTGAGAGGTATGGTGTGTTGGATGACTGCAGTGGCATAAGACTTTAGGTCCTCATAAATCCATGCAAAAACATCTTCAAATTCTTTGAATAGTTCAATATACTTGAGTTTTTGGTTAGGAGGTAGAGCTTTCGACAATTTTATCATTTTGGGATTCTTTGCAATTCCGAAATTGCAGTCCTCAATTTCCGCATTTAATGGCTGCATTTTATGTTTCCTAGAGATGTCATTTGAGTCAAAAATGTCCTCTGAAGGAGTGAGGCCTGTAGGTAGAAAATTATCCTTCAAATCAATGACTTCACATTCTGCTCCAATGGCATCCTCACATTCTTTTTCTTGAAGTTCCTGTAAATCTATTTTAGTAAACTTAGTGGGATGTAGAATTTGGTTTGCTGTTTCAGTAGAAATATGTGTTTCAATTTTGTCTATTTGATTGCTTTCATCTATTGTGTTTGTATCCATTTTTGTGCTTGAAAACTCTGCTTTCAAAGTCAGGAAATTATTTATTTGTGTGTCATTTTCAAACACCTGCCAATTTTTAACATTATTTGGTAGAGTAGGTCTATGTTTGATTTCAGCAGTGAATCGGTGATTGGGCTTAAATGGCAATTTGCAAGTACTGGCAAAGGTTGCTAGACTATGAGCATGCAAATTTTGATTCCTTGGAATTTCGGTCAATCGGGATTTGAGAAAGGTGTTGAGAATTTCCATTGTAGCAGCTCTATATGATCTCAGCCTAAGACATTTTTAATGAAGTTACCCTTTATTTGTTGAATGATGAGGTTAGAATCTCCCAAAATTGATATTCGAGCTGCACCTAGGCTTTTGATCACTTTGAGCCCTAAGAGGAGAGCTTCATATTCAGCCATGTTGTTAGTGCATCTAAAATTCAATCTATATGCATGTCCCTCAGTGTGGTCATCCTTCATATTGTGTATCCAAATCCCTGCCCCTGCTCCTAGCTTATTAACAGATCCATCAAATTCTAGATACCATAGGTTTTCTTGATTGGAACTAGTATTAGGAGTTTTTTTAATTTGCTTAGTAGGCAGAGTTTGATTTTCAGTCTCATGGGATTCCTCATGTGCGACTGTCAATTTATTGTTCTCTGAGACTTCTTGAATCTGAACTGGGGATTCTTTATCTAGGAATTCATCCTGACTTAAAGCCACAATTTTAACATCAGTTGAGGTATGAATCTCAGTGTTGTACAAGATAAAAGAGTCCATGTTTGAATGCATAGAATAAATGGGAAAGTTTTGGGGTTTTTCTTGACTACTTACAACATACTTCATCAAAGTTTCTCAGTATAGCCTCTTAGGTTGGCCGAAGACTGAGATGGTGGCATAAGACATGTCCAATTGCAAAGATTCCTATAGCTTGGCACCCCAGGATCTAGATAACAGCATTCCATACTTGGGTGGAATATCAGCTACCACCACATCCATCAAAATTGTCTTGGCTAGATATTGGACTAATGACACACACAGATCCTTGATTAAGCCTAGACACTGGACCTGACTGGAATCAAAGGAAAATAGGTCTTTGTATGGCCTTGTGATATCTAGGTCCAACTTTTCCATGACAGATTTCGGCATCATATTATGGGAAGCTTCTGAATCAAACATTGCATTGTGAAGCACCATGTCATGAATGTTTAAACTTACATAGAAGGGAGGAACCCCTCCATCTACTGATTTACCATTTACTTTAGGGCCAAATATAAGTTCTGGTTGATCATCAAGGATATTCACTGAATCTTTGTTTTCTGAAATTTGTAATGATCTGTTGATTTGTTCTCTAAAAACTTCATGCCTAGCCAATTCAGATAATGGGATGGCTATTTTTAACTTGCTTATTTTAGTCTCCATATTAAAGGGTTTTTCTATTTGTATTTTGACATTTTGGGCAGCAAGGTTGTGTTTTTCAGCTAAGTTTTCAACAACTGCCTCTTTTACTGGAATGTTATGATGAGCTAGAGTTACTTACACTCCATCTTCCAACGGTTCCTCTACAATTTCTCTGAGTGGAAAACCAAGTAAAGAGCGTTGTTTTGATTTATCTTTATATGAAATATCTTGAACTATTGGACTATTTGGATTGGAAGTTGATTTAGGAATAGTTTGTATATGAGAATCCTTGAGTTTGGTTTTTGTAGGTTGCTTGATTGTCTTATGCTTGGGATCATCAGGGATGTCTATTCTCTTACTTCTCAAGTTATACTGTTTATGGACTTCATACACAGTTGTGTCATACCCTTCCTTAAAATCAAAGGATTCCCTTGATTGCATCTGAAACTGACTAAGAGTATGAGCCTCTTGATCTTCTTGAGTTAGGAAAATTTGTTGTCCACTATTGAGACCCATTAAGTTAATGTGGGGGTCCTCTACTGGTTCACTACATGTGGAGGCTTCTGCATAGTTTTATTGGAATGGAGGTCTAATGTTTTGATCTGGACCAACTTTTCCTACATTGGGATTTTGATTCTTTCTAAAGTTTTGATTTCTTGCACTGCTGCTTGGTTGGCCCTCCCATGAAGATTTTCTCTCAATAGTTTCCACTCTATCTCCCATTCTGTCCATGCCTTTAATGATTGCATCAAGTTTTTGTTCAAAGGCAGATGGTTCTTCTTTGAAAGTTGTTCTCCTTTCAGATCTAGCTCGATTTTGTTTAGAAATCAGATTGTCTTCAATGCTCACAGCTATGCTATACATATCTTCGAGGCTAGGAGGAGCTCTCTCCCTGAGCTGGTAAGCCATGTCCGTGTCAAATCCATCAGGGAATTTGATCAATACTAAGTCTGGCGGTGGTCTAAGATTTATTGGAATAGCAAGGTAGGTATTGTTGAATCTGGCACAACAATCTTGGACACTTTCCTATGGGCCTCTCTTCAAGTTCTCATATTCTATTAAGATGTGTAAAGGGTCTTTTTTCTTTTCCCATCTGTTCAAGAAAGTCTGATAAAGGGCATCTGGATTAGCTATTGTGATTGGAGGGAGTGCCCTAAACTAGGTCCTCACATCACCAGTTAAGCTCTGGACAAAAATTTTCATCCTGACATCATCATCATCAATCTCATAGTTTTCAAAATAATATGTCATCTTCTTGGTATGTTGTTGAGGAGTGTAAATTCCAGTACCATCAAAATAGGTAATTTTGCTCTGATAATCCTATGGCATAGTCCCTAGATTGGCAGACAACTGCAGGGGAGCATATTGATTTTCCATATTAGCAGGTAAAAGTGGGACAACTGGAAGCACAAGGATAACAACTTAGATAAGTGTTGTGCATGGAAGGGTGGAAAAGAGGTTTTGGAGTGATAATGGTGAACTGGAAGAAGCTACAACAATAGGAAAAAAGGCTTGAGATTTTACAGTAGTAAGTTGAGTTTGAATAGGTTTCTGTTGAGGTGTTTCAAGATTTGAATTAGCAGAACTCTCTTGATTTTCAGGTTTCCTAAGGCTCTTAGGAATGAAATTTGGATTGTAAAAAATAGGCGGGGGATTTGGGTCTGGGTTAGACCTAGTGTAACAAGTTTTCTTCTTTGGAGCCAGCTTCTAAAAGTATATTTTGCTATTTTTTGGAGATATTTGAAGGATACAAGTTTTAATGATATGTTAAAGGAAGATTTTGGAATATAGGATGCGTTGGGATTTCCTTCAGGTATGTTTGAAATGAGGAAACTGATCAAATCTTTGAGATAGTTGTTTAAAGCCTAAAACTGGACTGGAGATAGACAGAAGTAGCTTTTATTTACTCCTTTGATTGCATAGTAAAAATAGTTTCAAAGGCTGCCTGGCTAACTTCAGGCTCCATTTGTAGCTTTAGAAACTAGACAGTAGTAACAAACATTCATTCAGTCCCCAGTGGAGTCGCCAATGATGTTATCACTCAGGTTGTTCCCCAAAACTTGTGAGAAAATGGAATACGGCCGAGGTAACCACTAACCAATCTTTTAGATGCAACTTCTAGCCAATTTGCATCCAGAGAGGGCTCTCTCTTTATAATTTAGCTTTGTTTTTGAAGTATTTTATGCTAGTTCTGATGTGCAGGGTTTTGTTTTAAGTTTGTTGGATGGTGATTTTAAACAGAGCTGGGATGCAAGTCTAAAACAGCTTATTCCATTGGACAAATGGAGTCTATGAGGATGAACAGTTGAGTGTGTTTTCTCCGATAAAGGGGAATACCACAGAGCAAGATAATCGATTTTGGAACAATTTTAAAATCTAGAAATTGATGCAATGTAAGCGAGTGGATGAAGGGCAGTTAAGAAT
This sequence comes from Pinus taeda, assembly GCA_000404065.3. Lineage (NCBI taxonomy): Eukaryota > Viridiplantae > Streptophyta > Pinopsida > Pinales > Pinaceae > Pinus > Pinus taeda. The sequence continues at coordinate 29,908 of APFE030251489.1, forward strand.
CCTTCATCATGATGGCACAGGGAGAGTGCATGAATATTATCAAGGAGCAGTAAAGAATTCCTTGACAATTTTCAAAGTGAAAGAATCAGTGGAAACATGAGCATCTAAGAATTCCTGTTTATGCTAATTCTTAAGAAAACATAAATAACAACAAAGATTGAACACAGAGTGTATTTAAACTAATTCGCTCAATATTGATGATGGCAATAATAATGGCATAGTCAATATTGGCTGTAGCAAAGATAATTCGCATATGGACAATAACACTGATATAAATAGAATTAACAAGGGATTAGAGAACGTTGGAAGGTCTGCCAACACTTCCCAAACAAAATTAAAAAGGAAGGTGGTGAATATGTCATCCCAAGAATTAGATCCTGTAGTCATTAACATCCTCAGCAAAGGTCTGGGATTTGTTGTTGCTCCTAAGAACATTCCCATTGAAGAAATGATATGTAGCATAGAGGATGGGATCAAAAACCTCCCCTTGGAAGATAAAGAAACATTAAGACAGGAGTTCTCCCTCATTATGAGGAAGGCCAAAGTCCCCAAAAGTAATATGAGTAAAGAAGAACAAAGAGCCTTCAAAACCCTGCGAAACAATGATAAAATTGTGGTTCTTAAGGCAGATAAGGGAGGAGCAGTGGTAGCCTTGGATAAAAAAGACTATGTATGAAAAATGAATGAACACCTCAGGTGTGGGAGCTATAATAAACTAAGCAATAATCCCATCCCCAAGATTATGAAAGAAGTGAAAAATACAATTCTAGAGTCCAACCTTGAGGATAACTTAAAAAATAAATTGATCCCCTCTTGTAAAACCATCCCCAGAATTTACGGGTTACCCAAAATTCATAAAGAAGGAGTTCCTCTTAGACCAATAGTCAATACCATTGGGTCCCCAACCTATGAGCTCGCTAAATATGTTGCAAAAATCCTTAAGCCACTCGTCGGAAATACTGATTCTTTCATAAAGGACTCCCATGACTTTGTGAATCTTATTAAAAAAGAGAAGATGGAACGCGATGACATCCTTTTTAGTTTTGACGTAGTGTCTCTATTCACCAAGATTCCTCTTGATGAAGCCATTCAGGCTATAAAAGATGTTACTAATCCAAGGATTGCAAGATTGGCCGAAATCTGCCTGTGATCAATGGTTTTCACCTTCCGAGTAGTATATTATGAGCAGACATCTGGAGTGGCAATGGGATCCACCCTTTCGCCAATTGTGGCCAACTTATACATGGAATACTTTGAAAAGAAGGCCCTAGAATCTTACCCTTCAAAGCCAGCATGTGGAAGCGATTTGTGGATGATACCAATATAAAATGGACACATGGTAAAGCAGAACTTGAAAAGTTTTTTATTAACCTAAATTCCATCTCTTCAGAAATAAAATTTACTATGGAGCTTGAAGAAAACATGAGCATCCCTTTTTTAGACGTTCTCATCATCAGGAAAGAGGATGGCTCCCTTGGGCATAAGGTTTTTAGAAAGTCATACTGAAAACTACCTCCACGCTGAGTCCCACCATCACCCGGCCCAAAAATTTGGTGTTATAAACACTCTTGCTATCAGGGCCCTTCGAATTTGTGACGCTGATCATCTTAATGAAGAAAAGAAGCATTTAGTCTCATCCTTTAAGAGTTTAGGCTACAAATAAAATGAGATAAAAAGGGCAATAAAGAAAGCAGAGAAAAAGATGGTATCTCATGAACCTAAGGCCCATGATCAGCCTTAGGGTGGTAGGGTTTTTCTACCTTATATTCACGGAGTCACACATAAGATTGCTAAAATCCTAAGGAATAAAAACATAAGCACACAATTCTCTGCCCCTAGAACTATTATACAAAGTATGATATTTGTCAAGGATAGTATTGATAAACATCAACTTAAAGGAGTCTATAAAATAGATTGCTCCTGTGGAAAGAGCTACATTGGTGAAACAAGTCGCTCCTTGCAGACCAGACTCAAAGAACATGGAACCGATATTAAGAAAGAAAGATCTCGTACTTCGGCCGTGGCAGAACACTCATCAAAAACTAAACACCATGTCTGTTTGGAAAGCGCTTCAATTATCGCTAAGGAAGATCATCATAATAGACGAAAGATCAGAGAAGCTCTTGAAATTATCAAGCACCCTCATACTCTCAACAGAGACAATGGTGTGGAAATTAGTGGAAGTTGGCTTCCCCTAATCAAATTAATTAAAGTCACCAACACCTCTTAGTTAAACCCCCCCTTTCTAATCCTTATAAGTCAGTAACCTAGCTTTAAATAATTTATAATAATATAAATTAAAAAGTCTAATAACAATAGTAATTATAATATTACTATTACGTCTACTTTTAACCTAATTTTTTATTAATATATTATATAATAAAATAGAATAATTAAATTATTAAAATTAAGGATAATTAAAATAAAATTAATTAATTAACTAAAATTTACTATTTTATATTTTCTATATATATATTATAATATATATATATATATTATATTATCTTATATTAATTATTATCCTGCCAATAATTGTTAACTATAATTATAATTTTATGTTTCTTATCAATAATAATATTTAAAATTACTTTCTAATATATTATAATTAATTATTAATAATAATATAAAACATTCCCATTAATATTAAAATAATTTATTAATTAAATTTATGAGAACTAATTAGTAAAATAGGTTAATAATAATTAAAAAAAATAAAACAATAATATATAAATAATTGTACTAACATACTTTTATATATATAAATATAAATATTTTTCAATTTCTTGGATAGTAATATTAATATATTAATACTATTATTTTATATTTACTAATGTTATACTAAAATTATATTTATTATTTTATTATTATTATTTTTTTATTTATTAATATTATTTAATTATAACATTATTTTATTATAATATTATTATTTAAAATATATATAAAATAAATATTAATTAATTAATAATAATAGCCGACCTTTCATCAATTATTAATATTAATAATTTAACCCCTAAAATGATAGCCGACCTTCATTTATTTTCCTCATTACTGTATATTCTCTAAAATCAGCTCTTCTTCTATCCAGCATTCAAATAGTCCTGATGATGGATCCCGGTTGGGATTCGAAACGTTGGCATAAAATGGTTCTTACTATGGATTCTCTGGTAAACAAATCAGAAGTTCTAGGCTATTCTTTTTCCTTGTTACAAAGATTATGAAACATATATGAAATTTGCAAACACAGAAAACACAAAACATAGTTTAGAACAACTTATTGATCCATAAAAAGACACAAGAATTCTGTAGCAATGCCCAAAACATCAAATCCACATTCAGACGGTCCAGCAGCAGTGAACTTCAACAACCTTTGTATTAAAAAATCTTAGAGCTACAACACGGTCCAGAGAGGAAAATCACCAACCCCAAATACATCTCTTGGGGAGGTATTTATATAAAAGAGAGTTACAAAATATCCTGTGGATAAGATATCAAGCAATAACTTCCTCCACCTACTCTGACAAGGGAAATAAATGTAGGAATGAATGCAGGAGTAATTGTTGTTGTACTGGCTGCTTTAACTAATAAGATATGTTTGACTTTTTAACTCAAGAAGTTGGCTGGTAGCTGTGTCTTTACTTTGCGTTCCTGCGTTGCTGTCCCAGCCCCTTCATCTATGCTTGATTCCTCTTTAATGCGTTCTAGTCCCCACTTGACCTCCTTCCTCCATTGTTATCATCTTTATTATATCTTCCACGTGTTTTGTTATTTGACCAAATGTAGATAAAAAGAAAAATCAGAATTACCTCGGTAAAACTTCCAGCATGCTCTGCCACCATTGGTCTGTTGGCAACTGATGTCTTTGTATTTTTATTAGTGTTTCATGAGCTTCAATATACCTGTAGAAGTTGGGATGTACTTCAAAAACATGATTTATTTCATGTTCAATATAGAATAGATTTTCCAATTTGTCATATAAGCTCTATCGAGAGGGAGGTCTTTTGTCTTCTGAAGTGCTTGATGATGTTGTGATCTGATTGGAAACATATGTGTTTAACCTATGAGCATATTGTTCATGTGTTAACAGTCTTTGATTGCTAGTTAATAAACTGGGTAGACCCTTCTGCTGCAAGACTGTAAACTTCTCTATGAAGGCATTTATCTCCATCTGCATTTCTTGGCACTTCCTTTCCAAATTCCGTATAAAATTCCTCATAGTTAGCACCTTTTTCACTGTCAAAATGGTGCCTGTTCTGTCCCTGATCTCCAAAGCGGCTAACTGTTCTCTGGTATGAGTATTCAAAAAATGGATCAGTCTATTGGCCTGCTTAGGCATGTTTCCCAATGATGCCCTGGCCCTTTGAATTTCCACCTGGGCCCGTTTTATCAATCATATTTGTTCATGGATCGTTTGAATTGATTGCCATTGGTCAGTGATAAACTGGCCAATTTTGGTCCACAAATTTTTTTGATATCTGCTAGAGGTTTATGCAGGGTGAGATATTTTTCCAATGATTTCACCTTATTCTCCAGGGCCTTTACCTCTCTGGTTTTCTCTGCCACTATTATCTTAGATTTGTCATAGATTACCTCTAGTTTAGCCAGTTTTTCTTTTGCCTCTTTAAGCTCTAACATTTGGACCTCCATCTCTTTTACTGCTTTAATCAATTCTTCCATGCCCATGCTGGTATCTAGTCCTATTGTTGCTGCTAAAGATGAGGTAGGTGCTGTTGATGCTGGGATAGTAGGAGGGACTGCTCTTCTAACTGTGGGGGGAGCAGTGGTACCTGTTGGAGTTGTTTCAGGTGGCCGAGAGGTTGACTCTCTCTGCTTCTCTTTAATTTCTTTCTCCAATGCCTACTCTATTTCTGCTAATCTCTCATTCATCCTTATTAGTAAACTTACCATGTCCTCCTCTTCTTTCAACTGTGCAACTTCTGAAGTTTGCGGATGCATTGTAATTGGCAACTTTAATTGCTTTTTGAGGGCTGCAATGTCCTCCTCCTTCTTCTTTATTAGTGGTTTGATGCCCTTTGCATCCTTAGGATTATGCCCAAGCTCGATAATAATTTCTTCTAAGGACTTAATCCTGTTTTCCTTAGATAAGGAGGAAGCCTTTTCCAATTCTAATTGGGCATAGGTATTATGTAATGAATTTTGCAGTTTGTGAGTGAGCAATGCCTTGTCTGCCAAGGTGGAGTACACCATCTCCGCAGTTTGCTTATGTAATTCAATCTGGTCAATTAGGTGGATATATTTAGAGAAAACTTCCAGATTGGTTCTAATATAATCAGCAGCTAACTATGGTTGTTGTGTCTTAGGCTTGAAATGACTGAGGATCATTTTCTTTTCTTGAATATCATAAGTAACCATTAGCCTTTGTTGATTGGTGGGTGTTGTCCTCATTAGATGATTATAAATTTGCATCCTTACTAGATCATTTTTTGCTTTTATTTGAGTGAAAATTTTCTTGATATCTGAGATTTTCTTGCTTTGAGGCCTGGTGGATGAAACTTCCACGCTATGTTGCCTCTCTAGCTCTTGCTAGAATGAGCTAGTTGATGTGCGAGGTAATGGAGAAGTTTGCTGCTCGGTCCTTTCCTCATCTCTCATGCTGCTTGTGATATATTCCAAAAATTCCTCCTCAAAGTAGGGATTCAATATCTGCCTCTTATCTCCTGGCTATTCTGCTAGTCCACTGGCAAGGGTATCCTCTTCTCTATCTCTCTTTCTACTCTTTTCCTCATTTTGAGGATTCTATAGTACAGGGGCTTCTGGTGCCTTGGTTTGAGCTGGTGGAACTTGCCCTTGAACCTGTTCTTTTGATGTGGTAGGCTGATATGCCATTTTTTGTTTTTCTGTATCCATCACCTCCTTGCCCTTTGTTGTTGCTGAACTGGCCTTTTGGGATGTTTGCTGTGAGCTCTCAACAAAAGATGTATCATCTCCAATGTGCTCGGGCAGCTTGAATGGTGCCTGTCCAAAAGAGTCCAGGTCAAGCGTTTTTTCAAGCTCTTTCATTTTCTTTTCCAATTTCTCTTCTTCACTTATCTCTTCAACTAATGTTCCCTCTAGCCACTCTTATTGATTGGCATATTGTTGGATTTCAGGGATTTTACAATGAACATATGCTAGCAGCTTATTTTTCACTTTCCTATAACTTATGAAATAATTGGGGTCATATGGTGCCCAATAGAAACTCTGTTTCAGCCTGAGTCTGTGCCCTAAACTATCATCAGCCTCTTGCCAGGCTTCCCTTTTATTGAAGGTGAAAGCGCCGAGTTGATTTCTTATTTTGAGTTGTGCCTTTTTCTTGGCCTCACAGAAATGGATTACATCTGCTTGGATAAATTGTCTGAAGTATTCTAGGGAAAAAAATCGCATTAGCACATATTTTGGCAATTTTTAGGGGCACAACTCACAGCCATATATTCGGATCAGAGTGTGATTCTGGTAAAAGTACCAGTCACCTATGCTATAGCTCTTGGAGAGCTGTAGAATTCTCTACATTTCACCAGAAAGTCTATCTGGAGGACTTGTCATTAGTAAAGACGTGGCTGGATATATGAACAGATCAATGAATTCACAATAAGTATAAGGAGAGTAGTAAACATGGTGGAAGACTGGGGTCCAGAAGATTACAGACCTTGTCTCTCCTTTGAAATCTAATTTTCTAAGGGGAACTTGAAAGCTATCTGGCTGAAGTAGAGCAACAAATGATATATGTATGATGTGTATTTAAACACGCGTTCTTTGTCCATGCTCATGAATTTCTCATGGATCTTATTAGCTATGAAGGTGGCATAATCATACCTGATAGCGGGGGGCTATCCTGGAGTAAAGATGGATAAGAGGATCAATGTGGTTTCATCTACATACTTGATTTCAATCCTAGGATGTAGGCTATCATGTCAATAATAAATTTTCCTACTTCATTAAACCATGTGTCTAGATATGGAGGAGGTTCGTGAGGTTGAAAACTTGGTTTCATAAATAATTGGCCTATTCTGGTTATTTCTGAACTTGACAATTTAGCACCTTGGCCAAGAAAAAGTCCTAAGGAAAGAGGAGTCAATGGCCCAGTTGGCTTAAAATGCAACATCTTTTTTATAGATTCAGGGGTGATATAAAATAGAACTGTTCCAGAAGGAGACATCACTGCCCTTTGAGTGGGCTCATAATTGGCATGGCATTAGTGAATGAGGTTAGGAAAAAAATAGACACAATGGAGGTAGTACATGGGCATATTGGACTCCCAAATTCCAAAGATGTCAGCTTTGTTTCTGTAGCTGCTCCTGATCTCACGGAAGGCCTGGAGATGAGATTTGTTACCCATTATGTCATTAATCTAGAAATCCTTGTCAGCTAGGGGTAACCATTCAATTTCTTTATGTGGAGCATTGAGAGGGGGGCCACATTGAGGGCCATTAGAGCAGGGGCTTCCATCTTATAAATTTTCTTATGTTTTTATTTGTAATGTGGGTATTTACAACAACAGTGGGTAAAATAGCGACCTTGGGGCTTTTTCTAGAGGATTTGCAAATTGGAGCGTGTTGTTTTGACTTGCTAGGCAGAATTTGTTGCAGGAAATGAAGCTTGGAGGGTTTTTTCAGCAATGAATGGGTAGGAATAGTTTCAGGGCCCTTCGTTTGGCAATCACAGACCATATTGACCTCGAGCTCAGCTTAATGAGAGAAATTTCCAGAGGGAGAGGGAGTTGGTAGGTTTTTTAGTAAAAATTGGGAAAAATAGTAGTTTCAGTGGGCAATTTTGCAGAGGGAAGTCAAAACAGGGGGTTTGGGAGCAAGACTTAGAAGAATACCTGTTTTTATCAGCTTATTGGGTGAATTGTATAGACAGGTACGCAATGTGCAAGTTTTTCGATGAAAAAATGGTCAAGAGAGTGGTCCTGGTGTATTTATTTGCAGGTAGTAGGGTGAATTTTAACAAGATTCTAGGTTGCCCAGACAATTCTACAGAGAAAAATCAAAATTTAGAGGGTTTTTTAGCAGGATTATGATAAATACCTGTTCTAACACTGCACTGGAGTTACTCGCCGAGTGGGTGATGACTTACAGAGTGGGACGTCGGGCTATGGTGGTCGAGGTGACAGACTAGAGGTTTGGTGGCGATTTCGTCGTAGTATGCATGCACAGGTTCCAAAATAATGCAATAACAATGGATGAAATCAATCACTTTCACCGGTTTTTTTGACAAAATTTGGCTTTATGTGCTTTTTGGCACTTTTTTGTGATGACGTCATCATGACATAGATTCTTTGTCATGTAGCGGGGTAAGGAAGGTGACGTGGCGGATGACTTGGTGCTGAGGTGGAAACAGTGACATGGAGCTGATGTGGATGTGACATCATAGGATAACGTCAGCGATGGGAAGTGAGGGTGGTATGTGGTATTATCGTATCACTTTTTGTGTAGTGGCAGTATTGAGTGGGGGGGTCGTCATATAGCTGGGTGGGTGATGCATGTCCCATGTATGGTGGCGAAACTGCCATTTTCCTAGAACATAAACTTCGGGTATTGCGGGCATCGCGATACAGCTGTGCACCATTGAATATGAGAGTCTAGATCTAATGGTCGACGGCGAATGGGAAACAGTGGGGGTAACGGCTCGGGGACCCACCATAATATCTCGGCGCATTATAATGTTTTTGTGGGGTTTTTCAATGTATTTTAACTTTGGATTTTGGCGGATTGGTTGTTCATATAACCGAATGTTAAATGAAACCCAATATTTACATGTGCGCAATGGGTTATTATAAGGTTCCAAGTGAACCTATAATTCCCGAGGATCTTTACTATCTGGCTAGATTACCGAGGGTCGGGATATTAGTTTTTTAGGGGCTTTTTATGTATTTTTATATGTAATAGTGGCAGCGAAACATTATATAGGAGCTATATAATAGTGTTAGGAGGTTAATATGAATATGTGGGATGGATATGTATGAATAAATGCTAAGTTTATAGAGTGAAAAACTTAGGCATGGGGGAATGAACAGATACCAAGTCATGAAGTTTGGGAAACTTGGCATAATGGAATAAAAACATTTTACAAAAGAAATGTGGCTTGTTTTTCCTAGGTGAAAACACAGTTTCACTTAGTTTTTTCCATGAAATGAAGTGGACTAAGGGCAGTGAGCAGATCCAATTGTCCTTGGGGGGATGTTAGTAAGTGTTCTTGGAAAAATGAGGAGGGAAATTAGTCATGCTCCATTTGTTTTGTAACCACCTTGCAATAGCACCTTATGATATTTATGAGATGAAACCTATTCCAATGGACCAAATTGCTGATAAACCTGCTTCTACAACATCAAAACTGCCTACCCAGCGTAGTACACCTAACATTTTTTCTTCATTTTTATTGGGTGCATTTGAACTAGCAAACCCTGATTGTCTTCTTTTCTTTTAGTTGCCCTCCTATCTAAGTCTACCCTTATCTCTTCCAGGGCTTAGATTAAGTTGTTGAGATCCTTTGCTTCTCTACCTAACTACTTGTCTGCCAAGCTTGAACTATTTGTACATACCTTTATTCTCTATTCTAAGACAAGTAAATTCAAACATGATCTTGCCAGGATTAAACTGTCTGGCTATTCATCAACTGTGATAAGAGTCAAGCAACTGTACATAGTGAAATTCTTCAAAATATGGAACCTTTGCAGCATGGAAAGGATGAACATATTTGGCACTACTCCAGTCAAACATGAAAAATTAAACCTATTGGTATAGGAATCTAATAGCTTGGAGGAGGGACCAAATAAATGGTTGGGTAAACCTCTGACGAACTTCCTTCCTATGGTAAAGGAATGGGTAGATTGCTCCCATGTTCATCAAGGACTGTGTTTACGAAAAGAATTTGAACTGTGTCATTCTCATTCTCTTTGGTGACTATATCATCTTAAGGTAGACCTTGTAAAGACAAGATTGGGCTGACTGCCATCTCGACCTATTGAATTTGGTCTAGTATGGACTCAGAGGGTTTATCTTGAATGATAGATGCTTCGACCAACAATAAAGGTGTGTCAATTAGATTTTCAACTAGTGGTGGACTTGGCAAGAGTTTCTTTTATCCAGGAGGAAGTCACTGTGGTGAAGCAGGATGATTGTCCAAGAATATTTTAGCTTCATCCATAAAGGGATAATGGTGGAGGTCATGATCATCTTCACACAGTCTACAAGGAAATTTAGATCTTCCTTTCTATCCTGACTTCATTCTCACTAGTTGATGGTGTACTCTCAACATGATCATCAGAGGTTGACAACACTGGATCGTGCAAGTGGGGAGACCAGTCCCTTAAGATCCATGGGATGCAAGGAAAATCTTGATGATATTGGTCCCCTTTGCAAATGACACATGGAGATTTAGGTTTGGATAGTGCAGTGTGTGGATTTTCACTAGACAATGCTTGGTCACCCCCTTTTGCCATTGGCTTCTTCTTCTTCTTCTCCTTCCCTTTCTTCTTCTTCTTATTTACTTGGTTTTTAGTTTTACTAGCTTCACCAACTGAAGAGGAAGAAGAGGAGGGAGAAACAAACGAAGTAGAAGGTTGGGGGGTAACTCTAGTATCATCTGGTTGCTGATTTGATTGCTCAGGAAACATGGTGTTTTGTACGACAGAGGTCAAGAAAAGCCATACTGGAAGGCCAATTGTTAGTCTTGGAAGGGACAATGTGGCCATATGAGGTGCATCAACATCTCCCCAAGAGGAGAAAGGACTAGGATTCCCCCCAAGGGGAAATCCTTGATTGGTGGACTTAGTTTTCTCAACCTAAGACCAACGAGGGAATAGTGATGTTATTCCGATTAAAATAAATTTTATGATGCTTTGACATAACTTTCTTTTTCAATTTTTAAGAGTCAAGAAAAATCTAAGGATGACTCTAGTCGCCTTTGATTTTTAGTGAGCCTAAAGTGAAAAGTGCTCAGATGGACCTTTTCTTTTAAGGAGTCTGAAAAGGAATGAAAGTGACTACTCTGGAAATCTAGACAGAGGGATTTCCAAACCAATCGCAAAATTGAAGAATACTTTTTATGGTACGACAATCAATCTTCCTGAATGCTGTGTTCAGTGCATTATGATCAATAGGGTAGCAAACATGGCTTCCTAAGGATAAAGGATATAGCCTATTGTGGTCTCCCAAAATATACTTGATGGTATGTGGGAGCACAAGTCCGTACTGGCACTTGTTGTCTCAAAGAGGAGGAATCACCCAACCTACGATGAAAGCGATAGTTACCAGGCTTTATGATGTCGAAATACATCTCTAGCACTTCTAAATGTTGTGCGTTAGGTTCCAAAGCATTTTTATGTTCATTGAAATTTATTTTACAATTGATATTTCTTAAGAAGTTTGCCTTTAAGGTTCACCGTGTGATGTAGATATAAAATTCATATATATGCAATCTAAGATGATAAACAGTCATTTAATTTTTTTTTTTGTAATGAAAATCCTAGCTACTAAGGAAAGAGAAACAAAATTCTTTCAAAATAGAGCAGAGAGCACACACTAAGATGCACTATCCTAAATCGATCTCCATAAGCAGTCTAAATGAAAATGCACATGCATGTATTTGTTTTCCACTTTCTTAATGTGTGAATGACAAAAAGAATGCTAAGTACAGATCTAAACTATCTTTCTTTCAAAGTGACAGTACTAACAATTTTCTTCTCAAAAAACGAAAGGAAGACTAATACGACACTTTGCGATTTTGAATTGAAAACTGCTTTCGATGAAATACTATTAATTCAAATCAAACACAAGAGAAAAAGTGTAATAAACTATCAAAAGAGGAGGATTCTTTTCTTTGACTGAAAATGACACTTGTGACACTTTCAAATCAAAAGACGACAATTCGATTAAGTTACTATTTGCCAAGGAGAACTGTAAATGATGAAAAATACATAAAAACATTCACAATTCTTCCTACAATGGAGGTTGAATAATGCAAAGGAAGGGAGTTACAATAGTGGTATACTGATCACATACAACAAAAATCCTGAATAAAGCTGAAGACAATGAAGAATAAACCAAAATCTGGAGGCAGAAACAGTCTTATTTGATCATCGCACCTGTAACACAGGGAAACAGGGATGCATCTCACCTACAACACATGGGAAGTGCGATGCATCCAGACTATCAATGGGAGATAGTGTGATGGTCCAAGGACGAGACTGGGCTTGGTTTTTTCTCACAGTTTGCAGCTAAGTTCAGGGGTTTAGACTAAGCTAATTATAGGCAGTAAAACAAGCTATAGGGGCTGATCTAATGAGGTTACTTGAGCTACCACCAGGGCACTTAGGATGTTTGCAAGTCAGTTGTTCATTTCATAAACAAACCCAAAGATTGACTGAAGTAGTGTTGATCTACTTTGCACTTGCATAGCAAATGCAGTTCGAAGGCTAGCTGGCTTAACTTCAAGCTCTATTGGTAGTTTATAAAGCAGACAAATATAAAAAAGAAAACAAGCTATCCGTTCGCCAGTGGAGTCACCATTTTGTTATCGGGAAAACTAGTGTCCATTCAGAGTTGCTACTCCCACTAAGACGGGTAGCTATCTTAGAAACAAACAAACTAAATTTACTCTTGTTTTCCTTTATGAGAGATAGATGAGAGAGAAGCAGAGAGTACCAACCTCAGTGTTTCGCTAGGCTCCTTGCTTGTTTCCTCCCTCCTTTGACAGAGCTTCACCACTCCTTCCTTACTTGTCCCACTTCAAAGAACACCTGTAGAGTCAAAGCAGCATAATACCATCAAATCATAGAGATATATAACCATAAACAATATAGGATTACATGTATATTAACCATACAAATGCATATATCAATACGAGATTAAGAGATATACAAGAATATGGAGGAAAACTCGAATAACTTTATTGATAGAAGTTGTAGAAGAGAGGATTACAACCCATTGGTCAAACCCAACACCATCCTCTCAACATGAGATCCCTCTTCACCTAATGAAAAGCTTAGATCACCCAACAATATAATGTTGCACAGAGAAACCAACATCACTTCCTTACGAAATACAAAATTCCAACGTTTAGATCTCTAGGATGAGGGATCCATATATAGATGTTTGCAGGTGGGTGTGTCAGCTTCTAGGGTTTTGATTATTGTCATCTCTCTGATAGTTCTCAGTTCCACTTGGAGATTTCATGATCTCTTACTCATCCCCTGGCGAATTCAGAGAGGCAAGTGTCACATGAGAAGTTTTTGGAAGATTCCATGATCATCCACCTTGCAAATTGTCTCTGCCATTTGTCTACTCTCACCCATCGCACCCTATAGAAGGGAATTTTAGTATGCATCACACCCCCCATGTGCATTGGGTGGGATGCATCGCACCTTGACCATGGAGCAGGTGAGATGGTCCAATTTTGACCAATTCTGCGTAGTTTTTCATGGAGAACTTTTGGGAGATGATGTAATAAACTGACCTTGTTCCTTTAGGGTATGAAGCAACATGTTTAGAGGCTTAGAAGCCCTTGGGTTATGGACATATAGGATTGGGGTTGCAGTGCCCAATACGTCTATAAAAATTCCCCTCATGTCGCCAATCTGCCCTAATTTCTGTATTTTTCCATAAAGTTGCTTTCTTGTCCTTTGAATGAATCCAACCATCTCCTTCATTCCCGATGTTCATTAATAGAGTCCTAGACCCCTCAACACCTTCATCCAACCTTCATTTCCATTCTCCCATTGATTTTCCACCTCCAAACCTACAAAAACCACTTTTGGCCTCCTTCTGTAGATTCTCCTGTAGAAATTCCTGTAGATCCCCTGCAGCCTCCTGTAGAAGTTCATGCGAGTGATTTTTTGAAGTTTGATCACAATGGAAGTCTCTAGAAGGGTACGAGGGACTTCTTATGACCTCTCCACACCTTCCTCCTCTTCAGCAAAAGCCAACTCCATCCTCCTTTTCCACCAAATCTCTGCACAGTCACAATGAGTCAAACCATAAACATAATAATTCCACATAAAAATACTCAAAAGTACAAAAAGATGATTTCTTCTCATTCCTCTTCAGAAGTAGCTTGACTAAATGCAATTTCCCTTTTCCATTGTCAATGGCACCCATTTCAGTAGTTTCCCTCTCTTTTCTTGCAAAATTAGGGTTTGCTAGGGTTTGCTAGGGTTTGTGTTTCATTACAGTTTTCCTTCTCTTTCTGCAAGTAGAATAGCCCATGTAGAATTATCTCTCTTACATCACAGTAAAAGCTTCTTATGAGAACTCATAGAAGTTGGCTTAAGCTCCTAGCAATCTTGTGCCAGCTGATCAAGTGACAGCCTGCAATAAGAGCTAGTACTTGTGCATACAACACCATCACTTCCAAATTTGTTACGAACTATCGGGTTGATAAAAGTAAAGAAGGAAGCCCCAGGAGTTGAAGCATTATTGCTGCAATACTAGAGCTCACCAGAGATCTACTAGAAAATCTCCTTTTTAGTTAGTTTATCGGAAATATGCAATTTCCCAACCAACTTGGCCTTCCCTATTTTAAAGTTTCTACAGGATTCAAGTGATGAACCTGATGATTTTTCAAGGAGGATAAATCATATTATTTAACTAAATGAAAATAGAGATGAAGTTCAATACAAATTGAAAAAGTATCAGAATAAGATGAAGAGCCTATTTGATAGAAGAGCCAATGAGAGGGACTTCAAGGAGGGTGATCTAGTTCTAAGATGGGATTCCAAAAGAGAAGATAAGGGAAAACACATCATGTTTGACAACCTTTGGTTTGGAACTTTAGCTATTGTTGAAGTAAACGGAAACAACACTTTCTTGGTACAAAATCTAGAGGGACTATATTCGACTGATCCTATTAATGGAAGGCTTCTCAAGCATTACATTCATTACTAAGGATTTGAAGTAGATTTCGCTACTACCATTATAAAAAAGTCTGGTTTATTTTACTTTATCAAACTATTAGTGTGAGTTTTTCCACAGCTAGGACTCCATAGCTCGAGGAGAAGGCACATGGGTCTGTAGGTTCTTTGCATTCTACAAGAGAAACTACTCCCCAATAGGAGCCGATGTTGTAGCAATGTTTGGTTTTGGTAGGTTAGCATTTAAAAAATATATTTTGAGAAAATGTTAAGTTGGGATATGGACAAAAAGAATAAAGAGACATAAAATGTTAGGGATACTTTGATGAATAAGTCCATATCAAATAAAATGTTAGAATATATGCCCTAAAAGAGGAAGGCACACAAATTAAAATGTTAGATTTTTTTATTTTTTATTTTTTATTTTATCTAGTTAAGACTAACCTAAGTACCCACGGGGATTTGAACTGGTGACCTCTCGCAAGGAGTGCCTTAACAACGCACCCATTCACTGTCAATCCAAAACCCCGTGGGCAAATTAAAATGTTAGATTAGAAAGAAAAGGAAAAAATAATATATTCTGAAAGTGTTGTAAATCCAGATGCCACTACTCTTAGTCAGTTTTATTTTTGTAAATAAAAGTTGTGTGCAGATTGTTTAAATGTCACACTAGTTCATACAATCCAATTGTAAAGTTTAATCTTGATTAGATTAGATTTAAATTGTTTGTTGATAGGTAGCAAATAAAATTGGCTCAACAGTTTAATCTGAGCCAATGGAAGCAATAAGGGATAGAAGTAGACTAATCATTAAAAGGAAAATGTTGAGTTGCTAGCCCAAATGCAATCGGGTGACTAAGATTGTAAAAATGTTAGGAAAGTTAAGGGTAGGTAGAGAAATGAAATGAAATTGGAGCAAGATAGGATTTTTATTCTCAGTTAGAACATTGGATACATGAACATATAACAAATGGTTTAAATTAACGATTATTTGCTTAAACTCAATGTTATGTTGTAACATTTACACTTTATCCATTCATTTGTGATAAGCCCCACACCTATCACATTCTTTATAGATTTTTGACCCCTCCATTACTTTCTACCTCACTTTCTTAAGCTTCATTAATTTTATTTCCATCCCATGCATCTCCTGCTGATCCAATGACCCTTATTTCTCCTCAGCCCTCCCTTGTTGTCCGAATGTTATCGGCGGGGGGTCTGAAGTTGGCAGTTTTGGAAACCACCCTCCAAAAATGCCAACCCCCACTCCTATTTATTTGGGACTTAAAATTCCAAACCACTTAACACCCGAACTTACTCCCGAATGTGTTTTTTGGTCCACTTCGTCACCTCCCCTCCCATGCCACTTCCTCTGTCCAATGAACTTCCACCTGTCTACCTACTATACATTTAATTTTCCACCTTTGCAAATAAATATTCCATAGATCCGTTTCTCAATCCCATTGAGAAATTAATGCAAATTGAGTTGTCGATTAACATACCCGCTCCATTTTTATGCTTTATAAACTTTTTCTTTCATAACAAACAGTTAGACAGTGCATTCTTGTAACTCAATTGATGATTAGATACTTGTAGCTTGCAGCCAAAATGACAAATTCACCATTCAACCAAATTTTCCATTCTTTTCATAAGTAAGCCAACATCCAGGTCCACTTAATCTATTTTCAGTTATACAGTTGTTCTGTTATCACTATGTTTCATCCCAATTCTTCCCATTTCTGTCACTTTCAACTTGCAATTCAATTAATAGAATTCCTCCTAAGGGGAAGGACGTTGCAGAAGTTTTGAATCCTCTCATTCATGCACAAGTTGACTTCCATCATACTCCCATGGTTGATAGAGACTATAAAATCTATGATTCTTTGTCTGAATTTGTTTTGTTTGAGATCTATTGCTGGATGGAGGACCAATTAGTTGATCAAATGAATGAAATAGGACTTTGGGATGGCTACCTTCCTCATTACATCTTCCCTTAGATACACAGAGCACCTGAATTTGTCAGAAAATTCCATGCATCTTATGACCCGACTCAAACACCAATTATCTCACCTACAGGACAAATCTTGTGCTCCATAAATTCTTAGCCCATTAAACAAATGTTGTAGGCCCCAACTATTGTGCCAACTCATCGTTTTTCTCATGAAAGCCTAACAGAAGCCTATCAAAAGCTAGATTTCACTAAAAGAGCTCAAACTCTGGAACTTCTTCTAGTTGTAGATAGCCCTCTGCCTAAAAGAAACCCTCCCTCCGATTCATCTATATTCCTAGATAGAACCAAGAAAGTTACCACCATTCTCTCTTATCTTCTTGGTTACTATTATGATCAACATGTAGATGAAGCCATCATTGATTTCTTGTCTACGTTTTCTGTTGGTTCCAAACCCACTGCTCATTTTAATTTTAGTTAATTTATAGCTAAGACCATTCATGAAAAATTTGTCCAATTCAATATTAAAGAGGTATTCAAGTACGCCTTAGTACTTGTACATCTTTTTATCTATTTTTAGGCAAAAAGGTTTCCATTCATTTTGCAGAAGCTAGATGAAGAAGGCAACCAGGAAGCAGTGATCTTTTGAACTTCTATGAGAATGAAGGAGAAAGAAGAATTTTCATATAAACAGTTCATATAATTGTTTCTTCATCCAGCCATTAATATTATGAGCAACTCTAGAACCAAGAGTTAATGATTAAATTGTAAAAGCTTTACAATTAAGTGATCAAGCCACAATAGGAGATTGGTATCCTTACCAAAAATTATATAGAGATCAGAGTTTTTGCTGTGAACTTCCACCTTACAAGTTGCCTAAGTACCTTGCTATTAGAAATTTTTCATTGCAATACATTAGGTAGAGGCTCCACGTAGATGAAGTACATTTTGTGGTTGCAAAGAAGAAATCACAGTTTAAGCTAAAGGCTCAGGTTGGTCCATTCATCTGTAACACTAGAGAAATAGGAGAAGAAGCAGATAGGCTACTGAAGGAGATGAAGTTTGGCCTAAGATTCACTTGGTCTTATGACCCAATGGGAGTGATTTCTAGACTCAGGGTTGAAAATAAGTTTACTCCATATCATCACATAGCCAGGCCTAAAATTGAGTAAGAAAAAAATCGATCAGAATGGAAAGAGAACACCCTTCAAGAAGCTAAAGAACAGGCAATTTCTACTTCAAATTTACAAACTCCACTTGCACAGGAAAGAATAGTAGCCATACTGGAAGTGAAGAAGGTCATTACAAAGAAAAATCTCACCTTTCAGTTGGAATAAAAGTGAAGCGGTGTTAATGTCATAGTTCAATGTTTTTTTAGTGGGTTGGAGCCCTTGACTAGCAAGGGTTTGCCCTCCTTATTTGTGATAAATGATAACTTAATGCCTATTGAAGATTACGTCCGCAAGATTAGAGAGGTCAAGACCAATGTAGCTTCAGTTTCAAATATAAAGGGTACAATAACACCAAGGCTTGTGCTGAACACACTCAAAGATACCTTTTTCATCCTAAGTGAAAGAAGACATATATTTTTAGTAAAACCCAATTTTACTAAATATTCAAAAATGGATGAGGTTTATAGAAGGGTAACTAAGTTATCTATCCTAGATAAGAAATTTTGGGAACAATTAACTAATTTAATTAACTGAAAGGAGGATCAACAACATTCAAAATTCTCAGGAACAGTCGTCAACAACTCAACAACATTCAAAATTTTGTGGAATAGTCATCAACAGGTCAACACCAAAATAGTGATAGATCGACTGTCAGTTCATTTTCTTGATTTTGTATTAAGCTATTTTTGTAAATTTGTTTAAGATATTTTGTTAGCTCTAAATTTCTATAAATAACTCTCTTTCACGAGTTATTAAGGGTTGCACCCTTGAAGAAACATTTGTAAGCACTAAATGTACTTAGCTTTTTCTTAATCGTTAATATCAAAGCAAAGGATTCTGAATTTTCACTCATACAGTTTCATATTGCTTATAAGTGTTTCCAGTTTTCATTCATTGTGTTTTGTTCATATTTTGAAGTTTTACAAGGATAACCTGGTAGGATTAGTTGTGTCTCAATTTCTTCTATAATCTTTCTGAAGTGATCACCTTTAAAGAGAATGAATTATAAGAAATTGTTTGTTTAAGTAATTCCCTCTAAATCATAAAATCATGAGCATATTTGTAATCTTGGGAATATTTTTTCAAACTTTATGAACATTGTTTGAAGGTTTTCTTACTCATGGTTATTTAATTTTCTATTTCAAAACTGTAATATTCATATCATCTTTCTATTTATGCTCATCACCAAACAAGATAAATCACTAAGTGCATTTTGATTGCAGCGCTTTGTTTAAATAATATTATTATTCAATAAGGTTAGGCATTACTATTTTAAATCTGTTTCATACATTGGTCCTCCAAAATTAAAAGAAAACACCCCAAAACAAATATCTTAGATGCCCTGGCATGATAGCTGACCATTATCATCTTAGAGAAAAAACACCTTGAATATAGAGGACGATCGTGAGGAAGGTATTGAAGAGACTCATGAAGTTGAGGAGATTCAATACTCAACTATATTAGAGGAAGAAAATGAAACAAAACCTAGGGAAGAGAGGAGGATGACCATAATATTCCTTTGGATAAAGAAGAGATAGATGATTAATGCAAGAAATTTGTTGATTTGATTCAAGAAGAATTGCATAGGAGATACGATGCAAGAAGAAAATGAAGAAACTATCCAATGTGCAACCCCCAAAGATATTGATAAGGGGAAAGAACCTTATGACCATGATATACCAACCAAAGGAGATACTTCCCACCACATCCATTCTAATTATGAATCTGAAAACATAGATCAAATTCTAGAACAATCAAAGCTAGTACATTGCAAAGAGCTTGTTGAGCTAGTGACGGTGGATAGGAATGCTTCTAGCTTCAGTTTGAAAAAGAAAATATAAAAAGTGAAGGTATCTTTTCCTTTGGTTGAGTTGCTAAAACAACCTTCCTACAAGAGGAAAATATTTAAACTAATGGATGTCCCTCATGTCACCTCAACACAAGATAGTTTAAACCTTCAAGAGAGACCTATAGTCATATGTATCCCACACGTGGAGGAGTATGACCCTTCCACCACTCCATTTTATGTTACATTAATGATTCATGATCTGTTATTGCATAATTGTATGCTTGATTCAGGAGATTCTCATAATATAATGCCTATGTGCGTCATGGAGCAACTAGGCCTAAAAATCACAAACCCATATATGGAATTGTATTCCTTTGATTCCAAAAGATTGAAGTGCCTTGGGATGATGAAGGATTTGGTGGTTAATTTGGATCAAATTCATGTAAAGAGTGTGGCAATGGATGTTGTGTTTGTGGGCATTCCTGCAAGATTTGGTATGATCCTCTCTAGGTCATGGAGAATGAATCTTGGATGATCCATTAAACTAGACCTTGCATATGCCACTATTCCAGTATTTAGTGGAGATGAGCGCAACATGTACAAAGAATCCAGACTTGTAAAAACTATCACTAGGGAAGATAATTCAAAAAATTCTCTGCTACATGGCCAAGAAAAATATTTTCATTTCTGTTGTTGGAATTCGATTGTGAACTTATGGAGGAGAGCCAAGTGCAGATTCCATCACAAGTCAATAAGAAAATGAAAGTTGACTGACTTTGGAAGTTATATTGTGATGGATCCTACTCTAGGGAAGGAAATGGAGCAGGAATGTTGTCGATATCCTCTAAACTTAACCTCATTCCTCTCTCATATAAGTTTGAATTTGACACTAAAAATAACATTTTTGAATATGAAGCATTGGTGTTCGGCCTAAAAGATCCTAGATATCTAAAAATTTAATTTTTGACAGTTTTTGGAGATTTTGAGTTGATTATAAAACAAATTAGGAATCAATGCCAAACCAGCAAGCAAGGCTGAAATATTATAGAAATGAAGTGTGGTATCTGATTGAGAATTTATTCTTAGCATTTAATATCCAGTTTCTTCCCAGAGAGAAAAATGGAATGGTTGATTCCTAAGCAATATTAGCCAACACTTTCAAGCCACCATAAAATCCCCTACTCATATATGAAGCTAAGGTTAGGTACAGATCCTGAGTACTGGATAATGTGAAATAATGGCAAGAGTTTCAGGATGAAGAGAGGATTAAAAGGTTTATGGAGGTGATAGGAGAATTTCCCAATTTTGTGATAGAACAAGAGGGTGAACTGATTGAAGAAATTAAAGGAGTTGAATAGTATGCACCTTGGGAGGAATGTATGGCTAAACAAAAAATTTGTAGTTGAAGGGAAATGCAATCCCAAAGGGGATGGTTCAATTGGAAGGTTTATTTGATGTTCATTATGTGGCATTCAAACCAGCCAAGAAGGAGTGTGAATATGATACAAAATATTGTAGCATTGGAACAAAACAACAACCCAAACTAATTAATTTGGCCAAGTGGATTCCAAAGGGATACAAATAGAAGTATCTTGACATGTTCATAAAGTATGCTGATACTTTTTATTAGTATTATGATGACCTAAAGATTTATGACATCAATATCTTTCAAAATAAGATTCCTCTAAAGTATAGAATTAAGCCTCACAAACAAAAGCTTAGGAAAATAAATCCCTTGCTTCTCCCCTTGACAGAGAAAGAAACAATAAAAATTCTCCAAGATAAAATCATTGTACCCTTGAGATATTCAGATTGTGTGGCTAATATGTTCCTCATCTAGAAGAAGAATGGAGAGATAAGGTTGTGTGTAGATTTCATAAACTTGAACAGATCATCCATAAAAGATCATTTCCCTCTTACCAGGATGGACTATATTTTGTAGAAGGTGGTAGAGTCATCAAAATTTTCCATGATCAATGGGTTCTATGGGTGCTACCAATTTTTTTTTCATCTTGAGGATAAAAAAAAGAAATCCTTCACCACACCTTGGTGGACATTCATGTATGCCTGAATTCCTTTTTACCTCATGAATATCGGTGCTACCTTTCAAAGGGAAATGGATATATAATTTTTTGGGGAGAAGGATAAGTTTTTGGTTATCTACTTGGATGACATAACAAGTTTCTCAAAATATTATGTGGAACACTTGTAGCATTTACCACACGCATTTTAGAAAAAATAAGGAAGTATGGATTTTTGTTGAACCCAAGAAAGTCTCAATTGGCCCTCAAAGAAGGAAAATTGTTGGGGCATATAGTCTCAAGAGAAGGAGTGAAAACTGACCTAAAAAAGGTTGAAGCATTTGTACCATCCCTTTTCCAAGAAGAAAAAAGGAGATACATGTCTTCTTACGAAGGATAGACTTCTTGAGGAGGTTTGTGACCAATTATGTTGAGATTGTGAAGGAGATAATGGACATGCTTAAAAAGGACAGATGGATCAAATGGAATATAAAGGCAAGATGATTATTTTCTAGAATTAATTATCAAATGTCATTTCTTATTTTTTCTTTTGCATCCCCTAACACTATTGAAGATATCTTATTATAGAAGAATCAAGAGGATAAAGAACAACCAATGGCATTTTCAACCGAGTATTGAGGGATTCATAATTAAAATATGACATCTTGGAAAAATGGGCCTATGGCCTAGATAAGGCCATGAAGGCTTTCTGGACTTATATTTTGTAATCTTAGGTAATTTCCTATGTTCCTACAATAGTTGTAAAATATTTTCTCACATAAGTATATGGTGAGGGAAAAATGGGTAAGTGGATGGCGAAAATTCAAGAGTATGGCATGGACATCAAGCCAAATAAATTAATAAAGGGACAACGTTTAGCCTAGATTTTATGAGAGGAAATTTGTTAAGCAATGGGAATAAATTTGTTGGTTGAGACTACTGGACCAAATGCAGTAGGTAGGGAGGGCCAATCTAGTGAAGGAGATAATAGAATTACCGTAAATATCATTGTTCGGATTGGTACAAAAGTATTATCCATTATCTAATATTTCTTAGTTCTCTGATAGATTTTGACGTAACTGAATATAAGGATCCCAAATGGTCAGTTGTATTGAAAGGATCCAATTGGCGTATTGTTGATGTGCTTAACAAAAGATGAAATTCTTGATATTATAAATGAATACCATGGTTGTGATTATGAGGTTCATTATAGTTGGAATATTACAACACAGAAGATCCTGAAGGGTGGTTTTTACTAGCCTATCTTGTTTTCTAATGTTTATAAGTTGGTTAAAGGTTGAAAGGAATGTCAGCTTTTTGTAGAAAACAAGAAAATGGCACCCCTTCCTCTAATTCTTGTTTTTGTGGAAGAACATTTTAGACAATAGGGATTGGATTTCATAGGAGAAATTCACCCACCATCAAACATATGACAGAATTGGATTTTTACAGCTACTGACTATTTTACAAAGTGGGTGGAAGCCATTCCTACTCAGACGAAAACTAATTTGGTGGTTATAAAATTTCTTGAAGAAAATATTTTTCATCAATTTGGTTGTCCAAAGAAGATAATGATTGACAATTCCCAAGTGTTTAAGTTTGCAAAACTTATTGAATTTTTCTAAAAGTATAATGACATACTTGGTCACTCTACCAACTATTATCCATAGGAAAATGGATTGGCAGATTAATTAAACAATACTTTGATGATAATTAAAAGAAAAATATTGCAATGAATAAGAAAAAATGGGACTCTCAACTTAAATTTTCTCTTTGGGAAAACAGAGTTAGAACAAAATGTTCGAGTGGAAAATCACCATTTGAATTAGTATATGGTACTGCAACATTGTTCCATAGTCAATTGGCTATGCCAGTGATTAAGTTAGTTCAAAACACAAAGGAGGAGATTAATCCATTAAATAGGAGGATAAATTAGTTAGTTAAATTGCAGGGGAACCAATAGTAGGTGATTCTGAATATGATTAAGTACTAGGACAAGATGAAAGCTCTATTTAACAAAAATGTAAAAGAAAATTTTTTCCAACCCTGTGACCACATACTCAGATGGGATGTTAGGAGAGAAGACAATGGTGAACATGGTAAATCTTATCCTTTATGGTATTTTCACTTCAAGAGAGCTGAAGCCAATGAAAACAAAAAATTCTTGCTAGGGAATCTTGATGGTGAAGTGTTTGATCTTCCTGTGAATAGGTAGTACCTCAAGCACTATTTCTACCACTAGAGTCATGTATCCACTTCCATTGTAAATATAAAATGATCCATTGTAAGTGCCAAAGTGTTTATTTCATTTTTGTTTTTGTATATATTTTTGATTCCATACCCAAGAAGGGTACTAGTCTACAAGTTCTCAGTGCCTTGCCACTAAGTTTGTGTCCCTAGTTGGAACTCATATTTTACCCTCCTCTTCCTTCATTTTGTTCTTCATCTAGAAAATGGGCCAAGGTGCAAAGAATAGAAAAGTTGGAAGCCATTTTTTAGGAAGCATTATATGTCAAGAACTATAATGAACCCACTCAATTAGAAAGTGCTTTGCAAGAGATTTCCAATGGTATAAAGAAATCTACAAGTGGCCTCCTAGATCAAAAGATAGAGATAGCCAAATTTGGACCTATCAAGGTGAAAAATGTTGGAATCTCATAACTCATTAGAAAATTTATTTCAAAAAGATGAGGTGACCAAGGCATCGGATATCCATAAAATTTCTGAGCTAGGGCCATTTCTTGATGAAACCCCATAACAGAAATTGGAGGCCTGAATCCTAAAATTCTAGGACCTCATATCATTTTGTTAAATGAGTTTTTCAAAGTGTCGAGATTGAACTATTTGCAAAGAAATTGTTCATAAAATAGATATTTGACGACCCTTTCTCTCTCCTCCACTCTGATAAGTGGTAACATATCCTTGGGGAAAGGTGACATCAAGAACCACCCATTAGGAGGTCAACATGTGGCAATTAATTTTTCCTTTTTTCCCTTTTTCTAGTTTGTCATGGATAATTTTAGGTCTTCATCCCTAGTTTCGCTTGGACGTATTATTTGTCCCTACAGGGTTCAAGTTAGTCCTCCCTCAAGTCCCCATATGAACTATTCTTCTGGTTCATCTGATTCCAAGCCTCCTTCACCAGATATCATCATCATCTTAGGACCCACTGTAAGTGTAGGAAAACAAACTCGTGGTGGCTTCACTTCTATGTCGGTAGTCACATCTGGCAGAACCATTACAGGAACCATCCCAAAAGCTCCTTTTCTACTTTTCATGGCTAGGTTAAGTCTCCCGTAATTTAGCGAGTTGATCAATGACCACATACGCCATGATGCTGGTTGGCCAGCTATGCTGACAAAGCTTAGAGGACCCCACTAATCACGTCTGCTCCTTCCACATTTGGTGTACATATAATTCAATCACCGATGACTCCATTAATATTCAGTTGTTCTAATGCACGTGTTAACACCCAGGTTTTTCCCTTTGACTCCAAGGGAATACGGCCGGGGTAACCACTAACCAATCTTTGGATTACAGCTTCTAGCCCAACTGTAACCAGAGAGGGCTCTCTCTGTAAGGTTTGTCTCTGTTCTATGGAAGATTTTAGGCTAGTTATGAAGTAAGGGTTTTGGTTTATGTTTGGTTGAAAGGATGTCTTTCTGTACCTAAAGTGGAAATCTGCAGATAATGTTAATCCATTGGGCAATGGATTCTGTGGCTACTGGTTTTTTGAGGTCTTGAGTTTGAGCAGCTAGAATTACAGGGCTATTTAAATACTTCATAAAACAAACTTGAAATTATGATGGTGAAATGTAAACAACCAGTGAAAAGCAATTAAGAATTTTCCACTAAGATCGGGTGTGGGAAAGAGATATATTCCTCAGGAGCAAAATTGAATTCCTGAAATAATAATAACTGTGAAAGATATAGTGTGAAAGGGTAGCAATTAAGAATTACACCTTTATTACCATAACTGAAGAAAACATTTATAATAGCTTAGATTGAGTTCAGGGTAATCTATGATTAAATCCTGGAACTATTTTTTTTCCTTGCCATCAACTGTAAAACACAGAAGCATGAAAGAGATATGAAAAGATAACAAAACACATAATGAAAAGTTGTAGGGAAAAATTATTGTGCCATGAAGTACGCAGGAATCTTATAACATTCAGTTAAACACCACAATGCATCAAACAACACAGAGCTTTGGAAATTCCACCATCTTTGTATTACTTCTCTGAGAATTTACAGTAAAAGAACTCTAGAAGAGACATCAACAACAACCAACCCCTGCAAACTCATGTGAGGGGGAATATATAGAAATGTTTCATACAAAATATCTCAGGAATTGAGTCATCTGAGAAATAAATATCTTTACCAACTCGTACAGGAAATAGCAGATAAGAAGTTATTGTAGCTTTCAATACAACAAGAATGCTCTTTAATTTTGTCAGAAGATTTTGACCTTTGGAGGTCACTGAGTCAATTGAACGCTTTGTTATAAATTAAAAATGACATGTCTTTGCAGCTCTGTCCTCCAATAGCTTTTCGGCCCTGTCACCTGTGACTGTCAGTGCTGTTGTGGTGGCCGAATGGTTTTTGCTGAGTTGGCTCAGCCTCTTTTCTCCATACATGCTGATATATCAAAATTTTCCTATGCATGACAACTTACATATTTCAATGGAAAAAACTTGATTACTGGCTCTGGTTTGACAATAGTAATTGTATCAATCCATTCCAGACTTCCTGTGTGGGCAATTTTTGTCTTAAAATTGCCTCTATAGTCTCATCCGCCTCTGTATATTTATAGAAATTCGGAGGTGCATCAAACAAGTGATTGATTTCATTCATGATAAAAAAATAAGCTCTCTACCCTATTGTAGAGATTATGTCCTGATGCTGGCCCTGATTCTGCTGAAGTGCTGGGCTTTTCTGCAATCTGATTTGTAGCAAAGGT
>APFE030251489.1:70258-92636 GCA_000404065.3 Pinus taeda
GAAATGAAAATTGCTTTTCGACACTTTAAAAACTACTAATTCAAATCATATGCAATAGTAATTGTATAATCGACTATCCAGAACAATGGGATTGTTTTCTAAAACTGAAAACGACAGCTACAACACTTTCAGATCCAGAAACAACAGTTCGACTATGCTACTTTTTACAAAAGAGAACTGAAAATGATGCACAATACATAAAAAACACTTACAGTTCTTTGCACTAAGGAGGCAAAATAATGTAAGAGAAGGGGGTTTTCATAGAAACACAATGACTACAGACAGGAAAACTCCTGAATAAGACTGAAAACAATGACAAAAACCACAGTCTGAGGGTAAAGTTAACCCTCCCTGACCATCACACCTATTACACAGTGAAACCAGTATGCAGCGCACCTACTGCACTCGGGAAGTGCGATGCATACAATCTGCCTTGAAGGCAGGGTGCAACGGTACTAGTGCGAGACTTTAAACAAGTTTTCACTCATAGTTTGCAATTCAGTACAGGGATTTAGGTTGAGTAAGTAATGTTCAATGTATGTAAAACATAGGGGTGATCTAAAGAGGTTACTAGAGCCACCACTTAGGGCAATTAGATTGCTTGCAGATCTATTGTTTAATTCATAAACAAAACTCGAATATAGACTGAAGTAGCATTGATCTACTTTGCAATTGTATAACAAATGCAGTTCGAAGGCTAGCTGGCTTGACTTCAGGCTCCATCTGTAAGTTTATAAAAGAAACAAAGATAGATAGGCTAACAAACAATCTAGTCGCTCCCCAGTGGAGTCGCCATTTTGTTACCGCGAATAGTGTCCACTCGGATGCTGCTATTCCCACTAAGATGGGTGGCTATCTTAGAAACAAACAAGTAAAGTCCACTTTCATTTTCTTTTATGAAAATAGACAAGAGGAGAACCAAGAAGACCAACCTTAGTCTTGCGCTTGATTTCCTCTCCTTCTTGATAGAGTTTCGTCACTTCTTCTTCGTCTGCCCAGCTTCAAAGAGAACCTATGGAATCACAACAACATATTACTATCAAAGAAACAATGATATATATTCATAAATAACACAGGACTAGATGTGTGTTAACCATATAAATGCATATATAAACAAGTACACAAGGATATGGAAGAAAACTATAATAGCTTTATTAAGATGAAAAATAGCAAGAGGATTACAACCATATGTTCTGACCCAGCATCATCCTCTAGCTAGGAAGCCCTTCTTCACCTCAAGCAAAGCTTAGATTACCCAACACTATGAATGTACACCAGAAAACCAACAACACTTCTCTATAAGATACAAATTCTAGCCTCCGGATCTCTGTGATGAGGGATCCATATATAGATGATTACAGAGAGGTGAGTCATCTTTTGGGATCTTGATTAGTGTCCTCTCTCTGATATTTCCTGCTTCCACTTGGAGAATGATGATCTCTTACTCATCCTGGTCGAAAACAGAGAGGCAAGTGTCAGAGGGGAAGCTTCTGAAAGATTCCATGATCTTCCACCTCGCATTTTGTCCCTGCCATTTGTCCATTCCCGACCATCGCACCCTACAAAGGAGCAATTCAGTATGCATCACACCTTGTACATTGGGAAGGTGATATGCATCACACCTCTGCACTGAGCTTTCAGTATGGTCCAGTTTTGACCATTTATGAGCAATTTTCAGTGGAGAAATTCTGGGAGATGATGTAATCAGCTGACCTTGTTCATTTAGGCAGTGAAGCAACACTTTTAGGGACTTAGGATTCCTTAGTTTATGGACATTTATGATTGGGGTTGAAGTGCCCAAAAATGTCCATAACAACATGATTGTATAGAGATGAGGATTAATAACACAATTGTATTGATTTTTACAATGATTAGAGATGCCAATGCAAATAGTTCAGATACTTCAACCCACATCAAAATTTCAAGAAATGACATCCCATGTCTACTTGAACTTAAACTAGTAACAGGATTGCATCAACCACAAATGCACATTTTGCAACTCAAAAATTGTTGTTGAACTAGAATTCTCCATGTTGAAATTTAAGAAATGAAAAACAGATCATATACTTTGAAAAATACTACATATAAGGAGGTGTCAAGGTATCTGGAAGTCCTCTTCTTTGGAGACATTACTTAGGTGGTTGATCATTCATAACAGCCCAACGTTAAAGGGTCAACTTCATCCTACTACACTAATAGATTTGTGTTGCCTGCCTTGTCAACAAAATATGGTTACGCATGTAACATGAGATTTCAAACTTGGCCTTACATTTTAGGCTCGTGTTCTTTTGTTTCTCCTCTTTACTGAAAACCAATTCTTTCGGGGATCAATTGGATGATCCAACAAGAGTCTGCTCTATGTGGGATGTGATTAGTTTGACAGGCATCACTTTCTTGATAGGCATCTCTATCTTCTCGAGATAAAATTGTCAAGAAACTTTTCGTGAGAGCAATATTCATATCAATATGAGAGAATTTTTAGGATTTCCATCAAATATGACAATCTATATTTCAGTTAGGAATGCCATCTTTAGAAATGATATTGATTCTTTTTATGTTGTAACCAAATAAGACATGATATCCTTGTTTATGGTGAAAGGGGGGTCTTGCGTGACTACTCTCTGGCTCCTAAATGTGAAAATATCAGTTTATATGAAACATAAGTTATTTGATGTTTTTTTCCAAAAAATGGCTAGTCCACGAATTCCAAGCACTCAACACATCTCAACAGGCATGGGATTATTCCTCCATTAAAATTAGGTGGTAAAAACAATTCATGCATAAATATATTCCCAAGCGTTTGAATTAATAATAAAAACATTTCCAGATATAATGAAAACATGCTGACTACACCCACATGACCATCGAAAATACTCGCTCATAAAATTAGTAAATGTTGTTTTGGACAAACCCCTTTGATGTTTCTTTCATCCTGGTACAACCAAAACAAAATCATCTTAAGAAAATAATGATGAAATTCCCTTGAAAAGTGTTTAAATCTACAACTAGACACTTAAAAGTATCAGATATGTATCAAACATAATACTTAAAACCAGGTTTTTAAAACAGTAGAAGTGAAAGAGAAATATAAGTCAAATCCACCCTTATATAAAACCTGACAACAAGAAAAACCCATAAAATCATAGAAACTTTCAAACAATACTAGATAGAAATTGACAAACAATCGTATTAGAGGAGCTATGTAGCAAGTTTTATAAACATACACTCAACCAAAAATATATCATTAGTGCAATGGTTGACAAAGGTAGAAAAAAGCGAGGGTACATCATTGTCTTGTGCACATCAAGCTTTGGATAAATTCTTAAAGAACGACAATATGAATTTGTGTGGATCTACATTTTAGGAACCTGACATGAATAGGAAGAACAAATTAATATACCATAGTGTACTATAGAAAAATCCTCCTACGTCTAATTATCACAATTTTGATCTGCTCTCCAATTCATTGTTGAAAAGCCAAAATCAATGATTATTACATGTATGTTCGTTAATTTGCATGGTAATTGGCACTAATATTATTCATCCGGGTTGAAGACATAAGAATTTGAGGGTTAATATATAAAAGGGATTTTTTGTTTGTTTTAGTGTGCTTTAAACAAATATCAAAGTAAAAAAATAATAAAACATAGTAAAACCCTCGCACAAAGACAATAATGTTAAGCCTTCATGAAAAATGATAGAAGAAAAATATAATGGATTCCATTAAATTACACTATGTGATAATACTAGAATTTCTGCTTATTCTCGCTTGCTATGAATATGTATGTACATTTGCACTACCAGAGACAAAAATTTAAAATAGAAAAGTAGTTCATTTCAGAATGACAAATTTTGCATCCTACATTACCTCACCAATGCTGGAGCAAAAAAATCTTTATGTAAATTTATATCCATGTTGTATTCATTGAACACATTCCTTGGTATTTTATCTGAATGCAGTCATGTAGGTCTAGTTTATGAAGGTTGTAAATATTTTAGTTGCATGAGAGAAAGTTATCATATCACACCTATGATGGAGAACTATATATGTATGGTTGAACTTCTTGGCTGAGCTAGGTGGTTGTATGAAGCACAATACTTTATCGATAAAAGGCCAATAAAACCTGATGCAATTTTATGGAGTTGTTTGCTTGTTTCATATAAAATACATAATAATATGAAGCTAGCACAATGTGCGGAAAAATTCATTTTTTGAGTTGGAACCTAGCAATCCAGTGCCTTATGTGCTTCTCTCAAATATTTATGCTGCAACTGAAAGGTGGATTAACATGAAAGGGTAATTAAAAATGATGAAATATAGAGTCATAAAAAGCACTCCTGGGTGGAGTTGGATTGAGATCAATAGAAAAATACATGTTTTCTTTGTAGTGGACAGATCACATCCACAAACAAAGGAAATCTATTCAATGTTATCTTGGGAGATGAAGGTGGTTGGGTATGTTCTTGGCAGGAGATTTGTACTAAATACTATAAAGGAGAAGGATCATATTAGATATAATGATACCCGTTATGTATATCAGCACTTTGGGTGAAAAGCACAACCTCATTCAAATCATCAGGTTGGTAAGGACCTAAGGTAATCTTTGCACATCCATAAATCAATGCCTAGCCTATAGCTTTGTTTACAAGGGAAAATGAAGGAAATCCTTCATCATCCTTTGCTTTCACACTCCATGAAATATCCATGATCAATTGTTGCTCTACCCAACCAACCATGAGATTTTCCAG
Organism: Pinus taeda; assembly: GCA_000404065.3. NCBI lineage: Eukaryota > Viridiplantae > Streptophyta > Pinopsida > Pinales > Pinaceae > Pinus > Pinus taeda. Next base: position 75,008 of record APFE030251489.1, read on the forward strand.
ACCAAATTTATTTTTATGTTGACTATACTTGGTTATTTTATGTGTAATCCACTGTTTCTCTTGCCTCTGCTCATACTCTTCTCCATAATAAATTCCACCCTTAATAAAGGATGGAAGGTAAAAATCTTATGCTTCTTCTACAAAACACAAATATGCAAATATACTCGACATGGGTTTTATATATACATTAATCTAGAAAGTCTTGACAACTCTCTCCCTCAGTGGCTTTAAGAATCATACATAAATACATTGACAACTTCACTCTTAGAACATATAAATTCCTTCCTTACAACATGACTCTCTTCAACATTGTCTTGTCCAGTAGGTGATTATTTAGTCATGGGATTTTTGGGTTCTACTTCATTTGATATCAAGTCTGATTGTTGTGATGTCATCTTTGATGTCAAAGCAAGAAATAGCTTCAGGTAATTCTTCCCAGCACCTGGATTATATGATTATGCAGTTTTTGGTCATTACACCCATAGGCCAATACCCCTTACCTCTCTATCATTGAAGTTTAATGATGCAAAAAATTGTCAACTAATCCTCAAAAATATATCCATATTATCTTTAGTAGAAGGCATCATAGAAGAATGATTGAGATTGTTACAAGTTCCATAAATTGGCAAGGTCACCCGCACCTTTCATTATTTTCTTCACCTTAAGAATGAATGTATGACCTTGCATAGAAACATCTTGCAAATTCAATGAAGCATCCCTACTCAGATTCATAAGAAAGTGTTCAACATCTGCAATTTTTATTTTACCGTACACCCCAATTCACTTCAACACCTATAGAATTACGCTCCCGAGTAGTTTGAACCTAGCAATGGTTTATCCCTCTATTGTAATATCATAACATAATTCCCAGCTTGAAAACAAATACTTTGCATATATTCCTTTAAACTCCTCTGCAACTAGCTGCAATCGTAAATACTTTGACAATGCACTGGTTTTTCAATAATTGCAACATGAGCTAAAAAGTGACCTAGCTCATTGGGTCAAAATTGATATTAACCATTGGGATTCACTCCCTTTATAAGCATTCAAGTCACTAGTAAATTTCTAGGCCAACATTACATTTTGAAGGCATTGATTGAAAATTCAAAGGGCACTAATATATCTAGAACTGTTGTAACCAAGATTTTTTAACAACATCTTTCTCCCAGCTAGAATTCAATTTACTAACTTCTTGAAAAACGTGTTCATGTTCCATTTGATCAAGTGGTAATGAGGAAAAATCCTACAAAAATTTCCTTGCTAGGGAGAAATTATATTAAAGGAACAATCACACCAGCTTTCTCATCAATTGAAGACACCTTGAAACCACTTTTGACATTAATATTCTCTTCCATACAAACCTTTGGCATAAATGGAAACCATGCCAACATTATGTTGGACAGGTGGCCTCATAATTGAAGTACTAACTGGTGAATGATTTGGTTTTCTAAGGGGATGATTGATTCAATGTTTTTTAATGTATAGCTTGATAATATCTTGATCCATTGATCCGTAACACCCTGATTGTTCTTGTTGTGGAATCATTGGCCAACTTGTTCGATTCCACATTTTGTTCTCTTGGGAATTGATGGAATTTGATTTTTTGATATCAAGCCACCTCTTACTCTATTTTTAAAAGGATCAAGGTAAACTTACAACTATTTGACTTGGTAGTTTTTTGAATAGCGTTAATAATAAATAAAGTGTCTTCAGCCATAATAATAATAAAAAAATTGATGAGGTAGAGCCAATTTCAAACCTTGGAGAAAATTTTAGGCCTTTGCTTGATTATTAACGCAAAATCTAATACTCAAATCATATTTCAATTCCTTTTGTCCTTCATAAAGGATTCCCCCTACACTTTCCATCCCCAGATTTCCTTTTGAGGCAGAGTCCAAGAACAAGAAATAAAACTATTGAGATGATTTGCAAAGTTGAAAGTCATATTCTGGTAGTTAAAGTTGCCAATTTGATATAGGATTTTTCCTGCCTTTAGAGGCTTGGAATGTTGATTCAGGAATATGAAATTATCAAAACTAAATCTTCTCTTCTTGATCTAAAACATACGATTCTCAAGAGCCTTTGACCTTGGCTAACAAGTGATGATATAGGAGGAATCTTGCCTTGATTGTTGTTCAACTTGATTAACTTGCTCTTTCTTGAAGATCACTTTGTTATGAAAAAACCAAATCTTCGAACTCATATATTTCGGTAGTTTAACCCATAACATTTAAATATACTCATTTTTTTCATGTTTCCCTTATAGTTAGGAATCCAATGAGTGAGTCTCTCATTCCATGATGAAAGCATTCTCATTAGGTATTGGAGATATTGGAATGTTGTTTTTCACACTTGTCAAGTGAAAATGCATTCAAAAAACAAGTGTTAAATCATTTCAACATCTTATAAACACTATGAACATTGGGAGGGTCAATGGGTTCCACATATAGCTAATTTTTAGGTAATTAAAACCTTCACTTGCACCAACAATCAAAAAAAGAAGTTAACTTTAGGAAGACACTTAGGGTTGCATATTTAACTTCATATGGTAGACTTCTATAATTGAAAGGGAGAATCTAGATGGTGATAATATCCATTTTTGGCATTGTATTCATTAGATTGTTAGTATTGTAGAAGGAGGAGTCCTTAGGGATGTGATCTTGAAGAGATCCTGAGAGGGATATTAAAAACAATAGTAGATGAATTAGAGGGTCCCTATGATCCCAACCTACGTAATGTCTGAGAGACCATTCAAACATGTTGTATAAAATTTGTGAGGGGGAAGCCTTAGTGCATACCTCTACTTCCTTTTAAGAAATTTGATGGCTTTCCATTGACATGAAGGGTAATCTAGAGATTCCATATGCATATGGAGATCCATGAATAAAAGAAGAATAAAACCCAAACCTGTGCATGACATTAAAGAGAAAATAATGTTTCACTCTATTAAAAGCATCAGCTATATATAATATATCTAAGTTTACAATCATACCTTGTTCTTTGTTTTCCTGACTAATGTGGTTAGCCTTTTTGACTAAAATCATTAGTCCATAATATGGCTTTTGTACATAAAACCTCTTCGATTTTCCAAAATTACTTTGGACATATTGCTTTTCAATCTATTTTCAATTACCTTGCTATAAAGATTTTACGAGCCATTACATAGGGAAATAGGAAATACTTTCCTTTGCAACATAGGTGAGAAAGGTTAAGTTCATATTGCAACCGACTCTGCAAGTTTTTTGGATGCGTTGAAGCATTTTATTGAGGTTGGTTTTGATTGTTTTCCAACAAGCTCTAAAGAAATGAATTGAAAATCCATCCAAGTTTGGCTCTAAAATCTCAAGTGCTAAATGGATTTTCTCCTTTCTAATTTCCTTTATTACATATTTTCTTTTCTTTTTCTCTAGATATATCAAGCTTGGGATATTCTCAAGAATCTTTGTCATCATACTTAGTTCGAACCCCTCTATTTTTGTGTATTTCTCTTCACAATGGGAATTTTCTACGTCCTTGATCACTGGAATATTTTGAAGAGTAATACCATTATGTAGCATAATTTCTTTGATATTAATGAGAGATTTAAGATTTTGTAGGATCAATTATTTTATTTCAGGGTTATCAAATATGTTCTCAAAAAATGGGCCATGAAGAATTAGCCATTTTTGGAGTAGAAGAAGGTGAAATTGAAAAGGAAAAATGGCGAATTGAAAATGAATATATGCAAACTATCTAATTAGTGAGGAAAGACTTATGTATTAGAAATACCATCAAGTTCTCAAGAAAGAGGACACATGGAGACTAACATTTAGTAGCTTGTGGCATAATGTAGGAACTATAATACAACATTATTTTATAACCAACCCAAAGAAAGGTTGTTTCAAAACAATGTCAAAGAATTTTCCATGGTATTATTCTTAAAGAATGGTTGACATTTTGAGTCCTCAACTAGATTATTGTGGTAAATTCTTTAACATTATTCTGTGAAAAAACCTTGCTTTGGGTTGATTATGAAGGAATGTTGTGTTGTAGTCTCTTACTTTATGCCACAAGCTTCTAAATATTAGTCTTCATGACTCGTCTTTCTTGATAACTTGATGGTATATATAATAGAATAATACTAGTGACTTTCCTTACTAATTAGATTGTTGGCATATATTCATTTTCCATTTCCCATTTCTTTTCCCATCTACTTTTCAATTCCACTATATCCTACTCCAACAATGGATAATTATTTGGGCCCCATTTTTTGAGCACTAGTTTGATATCCCTCAACTTTTTCTCCCATACATACATGACATATCATTTGATCCGTGTGCATTAGGTCTCTAAAATAATATTCATTTCTTATTCCTTCTATAACCAAATGGCCTTGAAGCTAAAAGGGATGGGCCCATAGTTTAAAAATTGTAGCCGGATTAAGATCATATGGTTTGTAGTCTAAGCCCACCAATGGCAAAATTTTTGAGGAGATTATGAAATTATTTGGAAGAAAGTTACATTTGATAAGAAAGTGGTGTATTCATGTGGTTTAAAATCTAAGGCTAGCTCTCCTATTTGTCTAGGTGTATTTTCCATTCCCAGGTTTAACATCTACTAAATCCAATTCCAATATTAGATATTCTAGTTGCTCTAAAAAATGGTCTCAAACAACATTTCCCTGATGCTTTTATTTGTGGCTAAGGGTGGCATTAAGGGCTCTAGCTCAAAATGTTTTCTTTCTCAATCTGTGTGTTTATTAAATATTGCAAACGATCATAATAGTCAACCTTTTCCCCATAGCAATTTGACATATAGAGTGACAATATCCAATTTCTAGCCCAAATTTATAACCCTATCAAGAGCTAATGTTGTGATTTTGAGCAAGAGCCTAGTCTTAGAATGTTATTATTTCAAATTTTTCCTCCTCCTCCATAAGAACCTTTGGAGCTTATTATTTCCACCCCATAGGTTTTCCAGTGATTTGTAGATTCTTCTAGAACTTCCTTCTCTTCAAGCTTGGTCTCCTAGATCAAGAGTATAATTGGTTTTTCTTGAATGGTTACACTTCTTATTGGTTCCATCTTCGATTAGTGACCCATACTCCTAAAATTCCAAGAGACAACAATCATTATTCACTTTAGGGTTTGGATACCCCAACCTGTGGAGGGACTATTGGTCTATGGTTGCTTGACAAGATTTTCACTTGCTACCATGGAATTTTCAATAGTTTTCTATGTACCCTATTTTTCCTCTTTATCCATTATTTCGTTTTGTTTTTTCTTAGTAGGATTTTCCCAATATTTTTGACTTGTTTATCCTCCTTCCTTTCTTCTCCCTTTCTTCCTCCCCTACTTGTTACTGTGCTTTCCCCTTGTTACCATTCTTGGAGTGGAATGTGCTAGATTAGGTTTTCAATCTATCTCCTTTTCCTAGGTATAGCAGGTTACTTCTTCTTTCCTCATCGAGAACCAATCCTAGTTCTCCGAGACTTGAGATTCGAATGGTTGTTTGAACTAGAGTGATAATAGAAATCATTACTACTTACTCGTAAGACATTGGTTCAAATTGTGATAATACATCTGTTGATGGTGCTGGACCTGCGAACATTCAGGGGATCACCTCAGTATGAAGTCCCAACTAGACCTCACAACATTTGGTGTGGGAGTCCCATACAGTATGATGGCTCGGTTTCCATTGTCTTAATGATCTGCCTCAACTCTTTCTTGTCAGCACAAGAGAGTGGTTCACTTTGTCTTTGAGAAGTGAGGTTCACGTGCTTGGTCAGTGTAAGTGTACTTGTGTCAATGGTTCTCTCACTCTAAGGGGAAAAAGGTGAAGGTGAGTTCTAGGTTGAAAGGGATCAGTCCCGACTCGGCCATGAACACACAATATAAAGGACATACAAAGCTTCCAGTGGAGAAGTCCACTTGGATGCAGTAGTCACAACATACAAGGTAAGATAACATGTACAACATCGACATATTAGTCTGAGACGAGTGCAACGGTTGTTACAACATGGTTCATGTGAAATGTTTGTTTGATATCGGCAGAGAAATCGACACAGACAAGGAAACATTAAAAACATATACAACACATTTCCATTAATAGATTATGCATTACAATAAATGAATCTGTTGAAATGTAGAACACATGGTTAAATAAACATGCATTACAACTGTTAAAGATCAGTCTTACAACAAATACAATACACGTGTCAAAACATGTTGGCTTGTTGACAGGATTTTGAATTAAGCAAAAGTTCCAAGACACATCATTACACCATACATCACTAACCCCATCAGTGGGGCATTAGAGCCACTACTTACTCCTCAAAGAAAAGATTACAAACTCTCTTGGCTATGTGGGAGGAGCTGAGGTGAAAATTCCTTTCATGTACAAATGAGGGGGGTATTTATAGCCAAGGGTGAAACTGACCCTTGTGTTTGTTCAACTACCCTCATGACTGTTCGACTTCCATGAATTTTTGACTTACATGACTTTATGTTCAACAAGTGGGTCTCTTGGACTTCCACATTACATCACATTAATTGACAACAAGTGCATAGTGGAGATGTGGGCAACATGACTCATGACTTGACTCAACATGACTTGACATGACAATGCTAGTACATTCGTGATGTGTCTGGAGTGCATGTCAAGCTAGAGTGCTGCTGAGTGATGGATGTCTTCATGGTGTACCATAGCTTCACCTCTGCATGGATAAGTGTGTGGAGTCTTTGATGGTCCTTGGTTTGCTTGATGAAGCTTTAGTATGTTGTTCCTTTCTTTCATGGTGGAAGGCTTGACAGGCTCACTTGTTTGTGAAGGTGCATGTTCATCATGTTCATCCGCTTTGCATGCTTCGCTCGTTCATCCGTTGGTGAACTTGTTCATCTGCATGTGCCCCCTTCATTCATCTCATTAGTCATCTTGACATGTTTGTTGGTGTACCTTCACGCACAATCACTCATGATGAGATGACATCAAATCCACACCCTCCTAGTCTACCATAACACATGATCATTCAAATGCGAGTGACTAGGAGAGGCAGCAAGGATGTAATGCGGGATGATGGCTCCGAGTAACTATTGATGAAAATTGCGCGAGTCATTGAGAGATGGAGACAGGCGATCTAAGTCGACAGTGACTGTCTTCAAGGTCTAGCTCGGTTCGGAGGCAAAATTGTGCAAATTTTGGGAGGAATTGTCCAAGCTATTGGAAGGCAAAGTAGGCATGCTTTGCACATTTTCTGGAACGAACAGTCAGCTAGGGCTAGAAAGCCAAATTTGTGAAATTTTCTAGAGGAACAGGTCCATCTGTAGGAAGGGTTAGCAGGCAGGGATTGCGCAGTTTTTTTGGGGAACTACCTAGGAGACTAGCAGCCAGATCTACGCAATTCCTAAGAGGGAACTGCCATTTGGCTCCTAGGGTCACTAGAAGCCAGATCTATGCAATTCCTACAGGGAATTGCCAGTTCGCTGCTTGGTCACTGGTAGCTAGATCTGGGCAATTCCCAGAGGGAATTGCGAGTTGGCTGCTGGGGTCATTGGCAACTAGATCTGTGCAATTCCTAAAGGGAACTTCCGGTTGGCTGCTCAAGTCATTGGTAATAGAAACTGTGCAATTCCTAGAGGAAACAAACAATCTGCTACTGGGATCTACTGTCTAGGAAAATTTCATTAAGCCATGAGGTCAACCTATTGATCATCTCTATGCAATTTCTTAGATGAGCTGACAGATGGGCAACGGGAGGCCTGCTCATGAGCATTGCGCAATTTTTGAGATGAATAGTTGGTCAACTATTCGAGTGGCCAACATGTGAGCTGATTGAATTTCTTATGGGAAACATATCTTGAAAGGACTAGCTTGGTGCTTCTGTGTTATTTTGGTTAACAGTCGATCGAGTTGAAATTAGGGTGATGGTCGGGCTATCAGTGAGGAGTCTCGTTGTCAAAACTTTAGCAAAAATGACTAAGTGTGTGAACAGTCAAAACATGCATAGGTGATCATATGGACACACACTCGGATGACTTGATGATGAAACAACCAAACCACTGACACACACATGTTTAACATGGCTGACTGACAGTGCAAGCGACAAGTGCAACACACGTGATTGATCGTTCGTGATCAAGACGACGGTTGCGCGATAGTGAATGTGACTCCGTGTGTGAGTGTGACATATGCTTTCATGGCTAACACAACAAACACATAAGGAGCAAAGACTTTGAGCATAACCAAAACACAGTCTAACTTAGACATAAACATGCAGAGACTTTAGTGAAAAAAACAAACAAGGCGAATGTAAAGACTCACACGAGCTCATGAAGTGAACCAGACTATGTGAAGTCATCAAGTGAAACTCTCCAAGGGAGGCTCCAAAATTGGTGCAGGCCAAAATTTTGGAGGGTGGTTGTAGTCGCTACAACACTTGGTGACACATTGGTAGAACTCCAACTTCTCTGTTTTGGTTCATTGCTAGCATAGGGCCTTGGTCTTTTAGGAAGTATTGAATCGTTGTGTAGGTTACTTCAGTTTACCCACTTACCCCATATACATACATGGTTCACCCTTTGCCAACTCAGTCAAACACAATCAAAAGTTCAACTTAGATCTCAATGTTTTGAATCTGGGAAGGGTAGTTTAGTTTGTGAGTTGAATATTTTCAGAGTATAAGTTTTAATCTCTAATGTTGCTTCACTACCACAAGGCCTGGATAGTACCCCGATGGAGTTGCATAGGAACACAAGATTGCTCCACTACCAGTGATCAGGGTCAATACCCCGGTGGAGTTTCATGCTTCACCTCTCTATGCAAGAAGCATTTCTCTTGTTTCGCCTTTGTATTTTTTCAAAGAACTGTGCATAGGCACTTATTTATTTTTGGGATGGAAGAGGGATCCCGATTTATTGAGAGAAGAGGTTGTTCTTTCAAAGAAGCATGTAAGACCTCTGACATAGGTTTTCTCATTTAGATTTTTCCCCTTCTCTGTCTCTACTAATTGGATTAGCTTCAACACATAGAGGAGAAGGCTGAGTACAGGCATGGGGCTTCCCAGTGTGGATACACGTTCACGGTTGGACCAAGGCTTCCATTATAGATGGTTCGTATCTTCTGTCAGGACTTCATTGACCGAAGGTTGTAACCAAGCATATAGAAAATGGACACAAGAATAGCCAAGTGTTGCAGTGTCAAAAGTCTCTTCAAGTTTCATCCACATAATCTATTCAAAATCCAAAATGTAGTAGTTGGTAACACTTATTTCCAGAAACAAAAATAGTAATATATCAAACAAACAAAATGCACGTGAACAAAAATAGTAATCAAAATAAAACAAAGAAAAAGCAAAGATAATAAGAAAAACAAACCAAATGAAACAACAAGTAGCAAGCATACTATGTACAAGGCATGGGCGTGGCCTGACCTACAGAACTAATGTTTAAGGACTTGGTCATTTGACAAGAAGATTATCAATCATCCCATCAAGTGATTTCAAATGTTAGGTGTGTGAGCGAATTTTCTCGTGGGCCAGTACCAGTCCACCAGGCTCTACTACTGGAACCTGGTGGCATTCAAGAAAACCTTCAAGTGAAGACAACACTACTGTCTCAGATACTATGTGTAGCATGGGCTCGGATGATGGCACGGGTAATTGTTTTTACTCCGAGAAGGGTTCAAGTCTCTGAAGTTAATGTGTAAGCAGATCTTCCCAGATTTCTTATGTGGAGGATTTAAATTAGAAAGCCAAGTGTGATGATGAAATTTGCAAGTAATCCAAACACTTAAAACGTTAATCAATCTATTCAATGAAAGGGTACAAACATCATGTATGTGTTACCTGTTCTCTGTTGTAATGGCTTCTCTTCTCCTTTACCTAGAATATCATGTTGGATTTTTTGCATGTAGTGGGTACTCAGTTCATCATCTACTCGTGTAGGCCCATCCTGGTACCGTTTGATCAAGCGGTCAATGATTGGTCGCTGCTATAGTGTGTAACTTGTAATGACATTAGCCATCTTCAGATCATGGTGGATCCCCAAGTTGCTATGTTTGTTCTTAGTGTTCATCTTTTGTGTGTTCAACATGAGTGCTTCAACATCATTGTTTGTGAATCTGAACCTTAAACAGCTTGAAATCATGCATAGTTCATTGTTTTGGATGATTGAGATGCACTCGATCCTTGAGTCATCATGTGTGCCCAATTTAGCAAGACTCATGGTCCACAACTTGTCCCTACATGGACTGTTTGGTGTGCTAGTACTATTCATACTATCGTTGTTGCTGCTACTACTACTAACAGAAAAACAAATTGTACAAGTTTCATTATCATCGGTTGGGTGAGGAAGGAGTCCCAACTGCTTATCAGATGAGGTTTGGGTTGACTGTGTAAGGTAACACTCCAATGTCTTTTCAAGAAAGCAGTTGCCAAACATGAGTTTTTTGAAGGCCAATGGTTCATTCTCACCATCAAGGGGAGTGACATTGTGTTTCATATACCTCTCGGATAACACCCAAATTTGGTTGCATTTTCCCTTGTACGGAAACCACAGGTGAGACCAGTTTGTAGCAAAGTATCCATCTAGCTTGCTGGAAGAGTTTCTGGTGAGTAGTAGATCATATTCTTCCGGTATCTCCACAAAATTATGTTGATGCACTGGTGGACTCGACTATCATCGGAGAGTCTGATGATCATGTCTTGTAATTCACCAATGGATGGTACTAATGTTCTATCAAGTTGGATGATTCTCGCGGATGTTTCGCTCCATTGTGCATTGATCTTCTTAGCAATGGAGAGTGGCATGACATTGGCTGTCATGCTAGAATCAACCAAACAGTTGTGTACATTGTAGTTGAAAACTTCGAATGGAAGTGGGAATTGGGGGTAACCTGAGTTTTCTTCTTCCATTCGGAGTGTATTGAGCACAGTGGATAGTGATCCAGGAGGTGTGCATGTTCCCTTGCTGGTAGAGGTCGCGCTGTCTATTTCCGTTTATCCCAATGCACGCAGCAAGATATCTCACTGGTTATGGACTTTGGCTAACTCGAATAGACTGATGTTTGCTTGAGTTTTCTTCACGTCATCGACTATGTTGTAATCTAGAGGTGGTAGACTCATCGAGGTGTCAAGGGTGGAACAGATGCTTATGTTATCTAGTGGATTATTCTGCAACTTGTTGCTCACAGATGTGTTCTTATCTACCGTTGTCTTCCCAAACTTGCTTTATGTTTGTTTCTTTGAGGTAGCTGGTGGATCATCCTTCTTTATCAGTCATCTCACTTTCTCTTGCATCTCCTCAAGTTTCAGGGGATCCCCTTTAATCCTCAGATTGTATCGATCATTTTTCTTTTGGGGTTGCTTCTCGGTGTTCGTATTTGAGACTACTTGCGAGCAATGATATGCATTCAGCACATGCCCAAAACTTGGTGCTTCATTAGGTGCAACCTCTTCGTTATCATCAGTGTTTTTTGGTTGATGTTGTATGTCTCCATCTGCATCGAGTGTATGAGTACAGACAGAGGTAACAACTCACTTCCAATATGAACAAGAGTTCTCGGGATGAAATTCTTCATGGAAGGAACAATACTTAGGATCAACGCATTAATTGAGTTGGAACATAGGCTTCTACAAAAATTTGGAACCAAATCGGCTATCGCTTGATGAGCCAGTTAATGAACTGCTTTCCTATCTTTGTTTGGGTGGATGACATTTCGTGAATGTGTCCATCTTCTGTTGCTTGAGTTTGAACATTTCAGTGGTCAAGTTCTTGACAAGGCAAGTGAGGCTTTCAATGTTAGTTGCTTCCTTGTCTCTGTCTTTTCCCGTCATTGCTTGGGGCTTTCTGCTCGCATCCTTGGAGTCTTTTGTTGATTCATCGTCCTTGATGAATCTAATGGCTCACATGTCTTTCTCATTAGCAATAGCCTCTTCGCATCTTTCTAACAGTGTTGGCTTCGCATCTCACTTGACGAACTACGCAATGGTGGTTGGCAGTGCAGATGTGTAATAGTCAGCAGTGATGGAGTCATGAGGTTTGGTGTGTGCTTCAAACTTGTGCAAGATACTTCTAAACCTTTGATTGAAATGTTTCACTTTCTCTTTTCCCTCCATCTTGAGGCTTCCCAATTCTTTCAGTAGCATGGCTGGAGTTTTGTCATCAACAAACTTTTAAACGAACAATCATTTATAAGAACCCCAATTCTATATAGAGTTGGGTGGAAGGCTGTGATACTAAGCAGCTTCCCAACCCTCAAGGTACATGGAAACAATCTACATCCTACATCGTCATAATGAACCTCAAGGGTTTGCAGTTGTAGGTAGAAGTTGTCTAAGTGGTCTTCTACCCTCACTGCACTGTCAGGGATAAACTTGATGTTCATTCTCTTCACTCTCTTCAACATCTTGTGCAGAACATCCAGGAGAGGCAATGGTCCCTGAATCATCCATTTAAAATTTGGGTCAGCCATCTCTTCTTCCTCTTCATCTTCTTCCTCTCCTTCAGAATTTGATGGTTTTGGATCTGCGTCTGTCAGTTTGTCTCTACCTCCACTTCCTCGTTGCCTTACCGTCCACCTACTATACCGGAGTTTGATCCCAAGACCACAAGAGTGCCTTGTTCATCTTCAAAGAATATTGGAGGTTCCTCTCCATCTTCAATAGCTTCTTCCAAACCTTCAAGAGTAACAAGGACTGCTTCTTCCACCGATGATATGACCCCTCCTATGGGAGTGGCCTTTGGCTTCTTAGGTGTGTGTGGAAGGTATTGTATGCCTGGGATCAGTGCAACTACTTTCGTGAGCTAGTGAGTGATGGGACAGAAGGAGCAAAGGTGTTGATATGAAATTTCATGTTCAATTCTGGGAAGTGAGGAATAACCAACTACAGAGTCATGAGAGAGGGGTTGTGAGTTATTGCCTAGAACCAGATGGTTGATGAGTGAGTGTGAGGGGAATCTCAACAATTTACAATTGGTTTCCCTCCTTCTACCACCAAAAATGTTGACGATGTTGGACCCACCAACATTCATGGGATCACCTCGGTATGAAGTCCCAACTAGACCTCACATCCTTTGGTGTGGAAGTCCCATCTGTTATGATGTCCTGGTTGCCATTGTCTTAAGGATCTGCCTCAACTCTTGGTTGTTAGCATAAGAGAGTGGTTCACTTTGTCTTCGAGAAGTGAGTTTCATGTGCCTAGTGAGTGTAAGTGTGCTTGTGTGAATGGTTCTTTCACTGTGAGGGGAAAAAGGTGAAGGTGAGTTCCAGGTTGAAAGGGATCAGTCCCAACTTGGCTAGAAACACACAACACAAAGGACATACACAACTTCCAATGGAGAATTCCACTCGTATGTGGCAGTCACAACATACAAGGTAAGATAACATGTACAACAATAAAAGGAAACAAGAAAATTCCCCTCCAGAATAAAAGGGGAAGAATAAAAAGAAACAAGAAAAAGGGGAAGAATAAAAGGAAACAAGAAAATTCCCCTCTAGAGAAATCATCTGATTCCTCTACCATGGCAAGGAAACCTCGTTATCCATATCTGATATGTAATGACGAGCATTATCCAAGAAATTTTCCACCTCGCTCTGTGGTCTCTAAACCTTTAAAGACTTCAAACACATCGGTAGTGTTGACAGATCCATTTCCAACCCCGGAAACACATTTGGTTGCAGCAGACCATGGTTCCACATCCCAAGTACTCATGTTATCCCTCACAAAGCCTCAAAACTATGTTTTGGTGTCAACAAGAAACAAATATTACAGAAATTTGTCATCATCAAATAATCAGGCCACTGATCAACCTAATCCTTTGACCTCTACTTCATCTGAAGTTGTTCCACCTATTGTACCTGAATTGAAAATAAAACCACGAAAGGGAGTTGTGCATAAATCGACATTCAACACTCGGGCTCGAGCAGCTCAAAACTATAACATAGTAGAACATCTTTCTCAATCACCGTCAAGTATGTCGACACTCGAGGTTTTGCAAAACTGTCCCTCCTAGAAATAGGCTTTACTCTCAGCGATAGGCAAAAGAGATCCTATGGATTCAAATCTTGTGGTTTTTAACCATGTGGGATATTTACCATAGTTACCGGTGAAACTAGCTTTCCTAATCCAAGTAAAATCTCTCAATAAAAATGTTCACTGAACTATTATTGATGAGGGGGCATCTACTTGCATTATTTCCATGAGCTGCTAGAAAACACTTGGTTCACTATCATTGTCATGGTCATCAACCACGTTGAAAGCTTTTGATGGAAGAACATATACTCCATGTGGGATTTTGAGTAACCTGCAAATCGAAATAGGGGAAAAACAATTACTGTTGAAGTTAAGGTAGTTGACAGACCCCTCAATTACAACATTTTACTAGGAAGGCCTTGGGTATATGCTATGGCTACTATGGTTTCCACGTACTTTCGTACTATTTCATTCCCTTTTAAGGGTGGAACCATAGTCATTGACAGCTAGCCTTCTTTACCAATATTTCACAGGCTACAAGAAGCATTCCATTGGTACACAGACCCTCGTTGTTGCTTCAAAGTGTTGGAGTAGGTATCTTTAAAGATCCTTCCCCAATGGGTACTTTTACTCTCTCGTCACCATCTGATTTGGCGGAAGTGGAAAGAGTAGAAACCTGCAACATGATGTCCTCCACCTCATCTGATTTAAGGAGGATTTCCAACCAAATTGAAGTTGATAGTCATATTGAGGTATCGTTGTTAAACCCCATTGAATTATCATAACAATCAATCTTTTGGGCTTGTGCATCAAACCCAAATCTGCACTCAACTTTTGTATGGGTCGATAGATTGTTAGAATATGGTACCTCTTTGGATCCTTTTTCACGTATACATTCTACAGATGAAGGAATCATCTAATCAATGATGATATGAGGGAAACCGTGGGAAGATTATCATCATCGTTCCCACCTTCTAGATGACAATGAAGATTATTCAAATGAACTAAAACACCCATCAATCGTTGATTTCTTGTCGAATTCTATTAGAGTAGATGCTGTAGATTTTGAGCATAATTTGTCAAATATAGAAGAAACAATTTCTATAAACATTTCGACCAATCCTAACATTGTAGAGAACATTCATGTCGACAAATCTTGTTCTCCATTGGAACTTGATAATTACCGTGCTCTGTTTCATGAATTTAGAGATATTTTTGCATGGTCTTACGAGGAGATGCCAGGATTTGACTCAAGCACTATTGAAAATGAGATTAAAATGTACTCTAATGTCAAACCAGTACGACAACGAATTTGACCTATTCATCCTAAGAAAGTTGTTGCCATTAAAGAAGAGGTTGAAAAACTTTTGTGTGTTGGCTTCATTTTCCCTGTGCCTCTTACCGACTAGGTATCTAACATTATTCAAGTTATGAAAAAACAAGGGACAATTCGAGTGTGCATCGATTATAGGGATGTAAATCAAGTATGTCCAAAAGACAATTATCCTACACACTTTATTGACCAAATTATTGACGAACGTGCCGGATGTGAAATATTTTCATTCATGGATGGATTTTCTGGATACAATAAAATCAATATCCTCATAGGACCAATCTAAAACAACTTTTATTTGTCCTTGAGGCACATTTGCCTATTGAAAGTTACCTTTTGGTTTGAAGAATGCAGGGGCTACATTTCAGAGGGTAATGAATTATGCCTTACATGATATCAAGCACATTGTTCAATCTTATCTTAATAATTTACCTTCTCATTCACAAAAGCGGTCTAATCACTCACAACATTTGAGAGCAATATTTTTACGGTGTCGACACTACAAGATAAGACTCAATCCACAAAAGTGTGTGTTTTGTGTTGGCTCTGGTCGATTGCTTGGATTAGTAGTCTCAAAATATGGAATTTGACTCGATCCAATTAAGGTTTAGGCAATCCTTGACTTGTCTCCATCTTCAAACTTGTTATAGTTACAGAGACTTCAAGGGAAGGCAAACTTTCTGAGGAGATTCATTCCAAACTATGATAAGTTGGCTAAAGGTTTTACGTGTCTATTGAAGAAAGAGGTACGCTTCCATTGGGATCAAGTTTTCCAAGCTTCCTTTGATGCTATTAAAGAAACCCTGATTAGAGCATCATCAATATATGCCCCAAACTATCAAAAAGACTATTACCTATATCTCATCGCTGCAGATACCCATTGGGATGGTTTTAGTCCAAGAAGAAAGTGGAATTGAACATCCTATTTATTACTTGAGTTGTAATCTCAACGATACAGAAAGTAAGTATTCCTATGTCAAAAATTTAGCTTTGGGAGCTGTTTAAGCTGTACAAATATTTCGTCATTACATTCTCCTCCTTAAAACTATCATTATATCGGATTGCAACTCTATGACCTACATTTTGTCACATCAATTGTTGGGGGGAAAATATTCAAAATGGATACTAATTTTGTAGGATTTTGATTTAGAATTCATCAAGTCTAAATCAAAGAAATATCTTGTCTTTGCGAGTTACTTTGTGATCTTCCCTCATCCTCCAATGATTTAACATTAGAAGCATCAATCTTGGATGAGTCTCTGTTTCTTATCTTGCCAAGTGATCCATGGCATGGAGATATACTGGTCTATCTCCAGACCCAAGCTTTTAGGCCTAATACCTATCACTCTGAACAACGATGTACTCGATACCAAGCCAAACATTATCTGATAATTGGTGATACCCTTTATCATCGTGGTGTCAATACAATTTTACGTAGGTGCCTCACTCATGACGAAGCGGAAAAATATTTGAATGAATGTCATTCAGGTGCTTGTGGTGGACATTTATTTGGTTACGCTACCACACAGAGAATTCTCTGTGCTAGTTACTTCTGGCCAACTATATTCAAATATTGCATTCTTGTTGTCAAAAGTTGCCATGCTTGCCAGATATTTGACCAGAAAACTAGATTACCACCTACACCGCTGCATCTAGTCATTACTATTGGCCCATTCGCCAAATGGGACATTGACTTTATGACATGTAACCCCACTTCTGCCAGGGGGCATGGGTATATTATAGTCGTCATTGACTATTTTACCAAATGGACCGAGGCGATGCGAACATTGAATAAGAGTGGTGAAACCGCTGCTCTATTTTTCTTCAACCATGTGGTTGCCAGGTTTGGCATACCACAAGGCATAGTTATAGATCATGGATCACATGTTTACTATCTCAGTTTGCCCATCAAATTGAGGATGATAAGATGAGATATGAGCTAATTGAGTACCAAGACAAGAAAATAATTCTGTCGACAAATTTCCAGTGAAAATGGGATCCCTGTCACTTACAGTAATCTTTGGGTTTCCATGTAGCTTTTGAATTATTTCCATAAATGCAGTAGAAACTGTACTGGCTTTCAATGGATGTGATAATGCACAAAAGTGTGCATACTTGGTAAGTCTGTCAACTACCAACATGATGACACTCTTTCCCTCAAACTTGGCTAAATCTGTGATAAAATCCATTGAAACCTCCTCCCAACATTGGCTTGGAATGGATAAAGGTTGTAATAGACCCGGGGTCCTAATTGTTTCAACTTTATTTTCTTGGCAAACCAAACATTCCACTACAAACTTTTGAATATCCGATTTAAGGCCATCCCAAAAAAATTCCTTCTTAACCCT
>APFE030251503.1:0-28299 GCA_000404065.3 Pinus taeda
GGAAAATCCTTGAGGTAGCAAAGAAACAAAAAAAAAACCACGTTTTTCGTGACTCTCTTGGTAATGAAATGGAAAAGAAACATATTCAAGTGAAAAATCTAAAAGTATCTCTCTTATTACAGATTATTGACTAATATTTACAAGATTTCTAGTGACTCTTCTATTCACACATTTTTCTCTAGTCTTTACAAGATTTCTAGTGACTCTTCTTTTCACACAGTTTTCGTGAAATGAGCAGGAATGCTTACAGTTTGTTTAAGAGGGCCATGAAGCTACAACCCAACACATTTAGTATATTTAGTATATGAAGGACCATAGATGGGGTGACCTAGACTATTGATATACATATATGAACATTGATTTGCCTTTTTCCAAAATATTTGTACATAAAATGTCAATACAACAACATTTAGATAAATACCATTTTTTTCAAAATCCATAAAACTGAAAGGAAATGTCTAAAATAACAATATCAAATAACCAAATTGGTATCCAAGACTATGGTTTCATCACTACTTTAGTTTCCCAAGTGATAAAGCAACACATTTCTCCAACTATTTACAAAAATAAATATTATGAAATAAAAAACTTTAAATACAAAATGAAATAAGAGTAATAAAACATCAATTTACATTGCTTAGTATGTATGCTTCCATTGACATAACATTTCCTTGGTTTTTTTTATGGTCCTTGTCAAGCTAACCCTTCTTTTTGTGGTATAAGGGTAGTCTTTTTCATGGCTCAAAACCTCTCTTGGTAATGAAATGGAAAAGAAACAGATTCAAGCGGAAAATCTAAAAATATCTCTCTTATTACAGATTATTGACTAATCTTTACAAGATTTGTAGTGACTCTTCTTTTCACACATTTTTCCTGAAATGAGCAGGGATGCTACAACCCAGCACATTTCAGGAATAGATGGGGTGACCTCTAAAGCTATTAATAGACATATATGAACATTTTTCTGACCTTTTTCAAAATATTTGTACATAAAATGACAATACAACAAGGTTTAGATAAATGTCATTTTTCTTTTAAAAAGAAATAAAAATAAAAAAATAAATTGATCACTTTTTATACCGTCAGATGATACCGTCAGATGATAAGGTAAAAAAAATGGTAAATCAAAATCCATAAAACTGAAAAGAGAGGTCTAAAATAACAATACCAAATAACCAAATTAGTATCCCAACGTACATATTTATACCATATACAAAATTGGTAATCCAACGTACTTATTTAAACCATATACCAAATTAATAATAGCATATGAGTTCTTACGTACACACTCAACTAGATTAACTATAATTGGGCATTGAATGTGAAGAAACTAATCACCCGTCAAAACTATATGACTACAGCATATGACCATGCCAGAAACCATGGATTCGGCTCCATCCCATACTGTTTTATGTTTTCGGAATTCTGCATGTCAACTGGTAAAGTTGTATTAACCGTTGAATCTTTGGCAATTTAGATAATTCATTTGCATCAGTCCACCCTGCAGAGAAGACGCAGTTCACTTCATGTCAACTTCAGTACTATTTTATTTACAATGTGCGACACAGCTAGCTCGCTAACACGTTACTGTAACATTATCTAACGTGCTTGTTTCTTCTCTTTGTTGTATTCTTTCGGACAGGGCGGCTACTCAAGGGGCGTTGGCGCCATTCTAACTGGTGCATTGCATTCTCTGACTCCACTTTGCTGCAAGAAGATTGAGAGTCCATGTTACTATACATAATTAATAAAAAGATTATGTATGATCTAAAGCTGCTCTGGGCATGATTTTTCCGTTAGAAAAAATACAAGACAACACTACTAAAAAAAGGCAAAAATATATATTGCAGAGCAAAGAAATTTAGAACAACCTGCATGTATCTAGGAGAGCTACAGGGTTTAGGAAGTAATCAACAGAAAAATCTTCAGAGGCCGGCAAGTCGATTTCAATATCATCAAGATTCTTACGACTCTTATCAAGAAAAAGAGAGTCAGTGCACTCAAATTTTGGGTCGGCAAGTCCCAATAGTTGTTGTATGTTCATGCTGAACATAGACTGGTCTTTGTGCAGTTGACATAAACTTCTGATCTCGTTCAGTTCCTCGTCATCGTCCATTATCATAGCCCAGTCTGCTTCAGGAGCTGATGGACTATGCCCAGAATCGGCTCTTTCAGGATTGGAGCTGTCCGCTGCACTATGCCCCGAGGGTTCATAGCTTTCCTGCATGATTATGTCCCAAAACTCAGCATCCGAATACTGTTCAAATACTGTTCAGAGTTTTTCCTCAGTACCTCCCAGGGATCCATAACGCAGATCAGAATGAGGACTATGAAACTCGATTTCTTCAGTTGAAAATATGCCTAGGTTAAAAATATGCCGAACTAAATAATAAGGGCCATCAACACCCAATCAGTTTCGATTGGCTTGTAATGCTATGATATCTACAAATGAGGAAGCCAATCCCTTTAAATAGAAATTACAGAATGCCCGCTCTCTCTAAAATGTCGGCCTTTTAGCTTCAAACCATGTAGGTTGATGCTGAGCGTGTTTCTCATATGGTTCAAGAATGAGAACGAGATAAATTCAGTTTAGTCAATAAGAAAATTTGAATCTGGTATTTAGGGGAAAAAGGAGGGATTTGGTAAAGGTAAAATAAAATAAAAAATAAAGTTAAATTTAGTAAAAAATTTGAATTTGTATAAAAGGAGACATTAAATGTAGTGGGAATTATGGTAGTGAATGGGTAATTTGTTGGAGTAATTTTGCAAAGGCAATAATTTACTCTTGGAGCATTATTACAATAAG
Source organism: Pinus taeda (assembly GCA_000404065.3). Lineage (NCBI taxonomy): Eukaryota > Viridiplantae > Streptophyta > Pinopsida > Pinales > Pinaceae > Pinus > Pinus taeda. Next base: position 2,807 of record APFE030251503.1, read on the forward strand.
TTAAACATGTTTTTTGGAATTGGAGCTTTATCATAACGGTCTAAACATATTTACTGGAATTGGAGCCTTGTGGCAATGGGCCAAATATGTTTATTGGAATTGGAGCCTTATTGGAGTAATTTTGCAAAGGTAATAATTTACTCTTGGAGTGTTAATAATTTGCAGAGTCATACCGAGGCGGAGGAATTGCCTGGATGGCCAAAAGTGGCCGGAATCCGGCCAAAAAAATTTCAAAAAATCTTGTAGAAACACGTCTAAAACACCTAAAATTTTGAAATTTAACAACCGTAACTTGGATTTACAGAAATCCTTGCCATATTTTCTCTAAATATGACTGGAATTTCCATAACTTTCTGGGCAATTCTTCCGGCTAATTAGACTACGACATAATTTACTCTTGCAGCGTTATTACAATCGGCCAAACATGTTTTTTGGAATTGGAGCTTTATCACAACGGGCTAAACATGTTTATTGGAATTGGAGCCTTATAGCAATGGGTCAAACATGTTTATTGGAATTGGAGCGTTATCCCAACGGGCAAACATGTTTAATGGAATTGGAGCCTTATCGCAACGAGCCAAACATGTTTGTTGGAATTAAACCTGGGTGAATGGGAAAACAAAAAAAAAACTAATAAGGGAAAAAACTCAATAAATATAATAGGAAATTTGAATTAATATAAAAGAAAAAGAAAGAAAAAGAAAAATCTGGATAAATGTCATCATCTCCTCTTCTAGCCTTATCACAATGGGCCAAACATCTCTCTTGGAATTGAATCTCGGTAGGTGAGAAAACAAACCCTAGTCACAATGAAACAAAGATGTCCATTGAAATTTGAAATTGACCCTCGGTGGATGGGAGAACAAACCATGGTCTTAATCAAAGGAGGCAAGCAAATTCTAAGACTTTTGAATTGAACCTTTCAATCCAATGAATTGATTGTGGGTTTGTGTCCAATGAATTGATTGCCCGAGAAAGGCCCACCTTCTGGTCCAATGATTTGTTTATGGGAGAATGGGCCCACCTAATGATTTGACTACTAAAGCCTTCTAATTTAAATTTACTAAATTATAAATAAATAAATATAGATAATAAAATATATAACAGTTAAATAATTTTTAAATTCAAATTCAAATTCATATCAATTTTATCTGCTATCTTTAAATATTTTAAATGTAAAAATAATAATATTAACCATTGAAGTTTGTTAATATTATTTTTATAAATTTCAGTCATTTCATATTAAGAAATATAAATCTATAATTTATTAAGGTAGTGGATAGAGATTATTATAAATAATAGTCACATATGAGTATAAGTATGTATAAGTATGTAGTAGACCACATTGTTTGTTTCTGGGATATGAGACTTACCTTATTAAGATGATTTGATTGTTAATGTTTATTGAGGTATATATACTTACTCCTATAGATTTGAATCTATGACCACAAAGAAACAAATACATGCTCTTTACTACTAGGCCCACTTATAATTCTTTCTTAAAGCATGTTAAACATCTTCCTAATATATATTTAAATAAAGAAATTCCCTATTACATCCTTCCAATAAATATAACGGTTATTTTTATTAAATTCCCATAGTACTTATAAATCCACACTACTTCATATATAAACTCATATACCTTTAATATATCGATTTTAATTTTCATAATTTAAAAGTCCTTTTATAAATAAATATAATAAAATATTGGTTAACCATTTAAAAATCTCCTTTAATATAATCAATCAAAGTCAATATGCATATCATTTATAATTTATTATTATTCAAAATTAATTATAAGTTCATGATAAATAAAATTTTATCTTATTACAGATATTATTTTCATATTTAATCATATAATAATCATAAGAATATAAATAATACTAAATTTTATCATAAATTTCTATTTTACATTTCTAAATCCTAACCATTTAAGTGTATGTAACATCTCTTAGGTTACCTTATGATATTCCTCTATAAATGCTCTTTTTTTTTTTTGAAATATTAATTCCTCCTTGTGTGTTTTCTTTTAGTAAAGTTAGATCTGACATGTATCTCTAGTTTGTATCTCTAGTTTTAGTAAACTTAGATCTGACATGTATCTCTAGTCATGTCTCATACACTACATAAGGGTTTGATTTGAATATCCAAACCACATTATTCATATTGTCATTAAATTTGAGGTGAGAGAAGCTCAAATGCTTGACTCAAGATTACTCAATTCAACTATGATACCTATGTTTTATGATTTCATAACTTATCTTTCAAGACATTGAATTTTACTTGCTATGGTTAGACAAGATGATTACTATTCCAAAGAGGGAGCCTAGGGATGCTTCATTGTAGGCTAAGGAGAGGAGGTAATTTATCCTCTGGACAAACCCCTCTCTCACATTCCTTACACTCAACACGATAATGAACATAGCTACTCGACTTTTCTTGCTCATCTCCTTCCATGGTTATAATTCGTGTTGTAATATTTGGGAGAGGGTTAAGACCCTAGGAACCCCATTATCTGTAACATTATTTGAAAAATTTCCTCTCATGTTTTAATGGAAAGACATTGATATTTAATATCTCTCTGGGTATTTTATTTATTGGTTTTTTTCCTTTTGAAAATTCTTTGCTATGATAGGTTATGGGTAATAACCCATAACCCTATGGTTTAGCAATTTTTAATGTAAAATCTATGCATGGTGCTCTAAATATATGAAGTTTCTGATGTGGTGTGTATAACTCGATTGACATTAATACTCTTGAATTTGGGGTTTTCTCTTCATGAGTTTTGGTATTTTTCTATTGTGGATAATTTGTGGGTTGGTCTTTAGACAACCTTGATCCTAATTTATTTTTCGTATCACATTGTTTCCATTCTCCATCATAGCTTGAGTCTTAGTCACACATTTTAGGTAATTTTACTTTTGTTTGGTTTTGAGAGTTTAGTTGCACTTTGTTTTCCCTCACTACCATTTCTCACTATTAGTCGACAGAACATGGCCCAGAGTAGTCCACTCTTATAAGGGATCTCTTTCCTTGGGTTTGTGCCTTGCATAATTTACCGAGCATTCTCAGACGCTCTTCAGGGTCTCGATTTCCTATAGGTGATATTGTAATTCCATTTTTTTCTTGTTTATGACCAGTCCCTTACCTTTCTTATTTAGGTCATATATATAAGTCAATTTTATGTTATGTCTCCCTTCCCTACTACCCCACCTTGCATTGGGTTTAATGGTCTCATATCTAAGCACAATACTCTTTTTATTTGAGGTAGGTAGTGGTACCTCCCTTATTTTTTCTTATAGTATCAGAAGGAATACGATATAGAAGAAGGAAAGAGCCCATATAGGATTGACCCAAAATGGGGCTTCGATATTTTCAAACCCATGTGGTTCCTTTGAAGCCGAAGTTTTCCACTAGGATAAATATTAGTTTAAAAATTGTCCCTAGAGGCTTAATGAGAACATTGTAAAATCATCCTCATATCTTCCCCATTGGCATCAAACTCTAACCTAATGATAATCTTTCTGGACAGTGGGGAAGGGAATACTTGGAGGGTTACAACCTTCACATCAATCCCCCTCCTTCCTTTCTGGGTATTCCCTTGGGTATAAGAGGTAAATCCTCTTCCCAATGATGTATACTCTATTTTGACCTTTTCCTTTTATTGATTTGATTGTGTTACTCTAATAGTTAATAGTTTGATTATTCTACAATTTTGAATCAGTGATCGGAGAATCCATAGTTTGAACATCTTTATACCAACGTCTCAAATCCCAAGTGGGATCCATCATCAGGGTTGAAGAATGATGATAAAAGAAGAGCAATAAGGCAGAATAAATACTAATGAGGAAGAAATTTAAGGAAGAACAATTATTAAAGGACTTTTCAACACAACAGTGTGTGTTAACCTTGTCATGAAGTTTCAAAGGAATATTAATCCTTTCTCGTAATGATAATTTTTTTGATAGCCAAAATGAAAGTTATATTCAATTTTCATCCAAATAAAAAATAACATTCATAGCATTATATTCCATCTATAATGGTAATATTTCTAGCAATGAACGTGCAAGATATTCATTTTTCATCTTGAAAAATAATAGTGGTTACAACAATATATTTAAACTATATTATATGAAATATTGGTGATAACGAAATAACAATTCCTAATGACCTAATGACCTGGTACATGACCCCAGATATTTTACACGAACATCAATGCTACATATTAACTTCTATTGTTAAAATGCATGCATTAGATATTAGATGAACTTGTAATTGGATGGGAGATACAGATTGATAAGGGATGTTACACATGTTCATAGTTGATCAATAAGCTAAACCTCTTTACAAAGGCACCCTCAAACAAGGGTTGTGATTTTGTAGAAGTGACTCATTCAAGATTGACTATTTTCACTCCACAAATTTCTCTCGTTCACAATTAGATGGCGGAATCTCTTAATACAGTCTCAGCCAAGCACATCTTCCTATACTCCCTCAACTTGAGTCTTCTTCTATTTTTTACCTTACTTTATTATGCACTCAACTTAACCCCTCCTAAACTCATAACACGTAGAAAAGCCTCTCACTATTAGTTATTTAATTCCTAGGTCTTGTTATACCATCAAGATATATCCCTTATGTGCTAGGTGGCCCTTAAAATATGTTGTTTGTCCCCCACTCAAATATCATTTTTCTTAAGAATGGGAGTTCTTGGGCTTGCCATTTGTCTTTCAAAATTTATCATCAATCAAGTGAAATTCCTTCTATAAAATAACAATCCATACTGATTAACAACTCTCATAAATATTATCTGTTTATTCATTATTATTGAAATAAAAATGTTTGCAATATTTATTACAATGTCAGCCCATTTAGGTTCCTAAATTCAAATAATAGTTTATAACAATTTAGAAAAAAGAAGTTTAGGGCATTACAATGTAATTTTAGTGAATTTCAATATTTTTTAAAGGCATAAGAAATCACATGAAATCAAAATCCTAAAACTTAAACCATGTTAAGGATTACTAATTGGAAAGGTCTTGTTTACAAGTTTTTATGGTGGTCAAAATTTGAAGAAATAACTTCTCAAGTTTTATTCACACTGAACATTTTTAATCAACGTTTTGAATATAAACCAAGACCTCTTATCAAGATGAAAGGTCTTCTTAAAATATCATCATACATTTATGATTAAGATTACTATTATTTAATGAGAATATTTTGTTTAATCAAACTTTATAAATTTAAACTAATAACTTAGAATTTTTATGGAGATCATTTTCATAATGTAATTGAAAATGAATGTTTTTAATTTCATTTGATTTATATGTCCTAATAAATTATGTGTTATGAGTTAGATTTTATTGCAAAAAAATGCAAGTTAATATAATTTTAATTGTGACCAATCGCTTCAAGAGAAATTTAGTTTTATTTTTGCATTCATCTTCACATATTTATATAAAGTGTTGTAGGTAATATTGAATAAGACTCATGGAAATTTTTTCTTATTAAATTAATTATTTTCTTTTATTTTTTAAACTAATAATAATAGTCAGTTTTATCTTTGCATTCATCTTCACATATTTATATAAGGTGTTGTAGGTGATATTGAATAAGACTCATGGAAATTTGCTCTTATTAAATTAATTCTTTTCTTTTCTTTTTTAAACTAATAATAATAGCAAGTAATTTTGATCTTTTAATTTTGGATATATATATATATATTGTTTTTTAATAGTAATACAATTTTTTGTTATTTCATTTTACATATTTGTTTACATTAAATTTATAATTTTAATTATGATAATTCAATTTATAAGTTTAATTATGATAATTCTTTCAATATGATTAAAATTTTGTAGAACATTCTCTTCACAATTTAGTACATCTTCACTTCAAGGTATTTTAGTTTTGAATAATTTTATTAATGTTTAAATAAATGTTATGAAATTTCTTATTTTTCATTTTAATTATTTGTATTTATACATTATTTATCTAAGCATAACATTATTATCAATGTAAAAATTCTAACTTAAATTATTTTATATATATATTTAAAATGTGATCTCTTTGATTTTAAAAATCAATATAAATTATTTTAAATAGGGCCATTTATTATAAATCACTTTTAAATTTAATTCATTTTCTTCTATTTTTTATAGATATATTACAGTCTCAAACTACACATTCATACAAAATCATTGAGATAACTAGGTAAAACTTCATTTTTTCCAAAAACCAAAATTTGAAAAATTTATATTGTTTTATTAATTCTTTATTTAATAATATAATATCAATTAGATTTTGATTAATTTTATTTTAATCACTATTACCTTTGTTTTATTTATATTTATAAACATTCTAACACTAATACACAAATAACCATAAAAACCATTATTACAATAACCATAAAAACCATTATTACTTGTATATAGAATAAGGAGCGTCAGGCTACACAACTTGCTTCTTCCATAAAGTCCTATAAATTCTCACTATCAATATCAAAATAGTAGACAACATAGACCACCTTTCTTAACACTATTTTACAATAATTTATCTTTTATTTTGAAATGCTATTTTACTACTAAATTTATATATTGAAATAAGCTTAACTACTAAAAGTAAAAAAACATAAGCCAAAAGGCTGTAAAGAAATCAAAGTATTTTATGAAGTGAGTGAGGTCTAATCTTGGGCATTTGTACCTACTATGGTTGGAGGTTTCAAACCACATTGTAGATGGCCTTCTATGTGAGCTAGCTGAGCATCGAGACCAACACAACAAGAGAAATGGTGGCATTGAACCTGCTAAATTTTATTAAAAAAAAGGATGATGTTTTTGTAGTCCTCATGATATTCCTTCAAGACCCTACCCAGAAGTGTATTCATTTTCCAGTGGAGGATATGAGAGTTAAGATATTGGCTCTTTCTTCCCCTGGTATCCCTAGGATCTGGAACCCAATTGTCTACTTCTTCCTGGATTTCAAAATCACAGTAAGCTTGGAGGTGTTTAGTGGTCAAGGCTTCTAGTTGATATACTTCCTCTTGGATTTTCAGAGGGGTTGTGGAATGGAAAATAGATACAACATGTTGTGCTTGGGATTGAGGTTGTAGTCGACCTTGAGGGCCTTTTCCATTAGACCCCCAACAATAATGCATCCTATGGAAAGGCATGGTGTGCTAGTTCACAACAAACCAGAGTGATGATGACCACTAGAAAATGAAGAAACCAATAATACGGTAATACAAAATATGAATTAACAAGGTTTCCTAGTAAATAATTAGCTTCCAAGTAGGTCTAGAGTGGATTCAAGTGAGATGAGACAAAAAATTATCAAAGATAGAGAGACTCAGTACAATTTGACAGCCACAAGAAACAAAAAATGCCAACACCAGTGCACACAACCAAGGGACTATAAAGAATATGAACCAACATCCATTATATAAAAGTTGTCAAACTAAAAGTGTTTAAGGTTTGTATAGGTTGGACTTAGAAAAAATTATCGAGTAATGGTCATTCTACAGAGCTTGTAAATGCTTTATGTTGAGGAATCACCTTTGTTAGTCATTACCATCCCCTACATGAGTTTCCATCATAGTAGCCACCAACATTATATGGGTTACCTCCTCATCCACTATTTTCCTACTCCTCTCATGGATATATGGCACTAGATGCATGCATTGAGGGCCAACGTTCTGAAAGGCAGGACCACCATGTAATATGAAACTCTCATAACCATGGCCATAGGATAGACCTTTCCCCTAAACTAAATTCGAATCACCAAAATAATTTCATATTGTGGGGCCATGACAGTTAGAATTAACCTCCACAAAGCATGTGTTGCGGGGGAAATATCCCACCAGTGATGGGGGAATGTCATAGGCACAATAGAAGAATATGGAGTCGAGGTAACCGAACTAGGAGCTCGTTGATAGAGAACAAGTTTCCATATTATTGTGAAGGGAATGAATACAAGTTAACATGTATGGTTGCATGAGGTGGGACAACCACACCCTCCCCCAATCTTCTATAATGCTCTTGACCGGTAGATAACATTAAAATGCAAGAAAATACCAAATAAATAATGCCATAAATGAGACAAGATGAAGATATTTATTATGAGTAGAAGAATATAACATTCACTTGTCTCTTTGAGGGGGAAACTTCTAGAAAAGTAGAACTTAAATACAAAATAATTGACAAGACTTCCCTTGTTATCTTTGACTATATAGTTTCATGAGATCCAAAACCATAACTACTCATGGTCACTTGCTTAATGTGAGTTGACGACTTTATTTATTATATATGACCCATTTATTCATCATCCTTAACTAAACTATCTAATTTTTCTCCATTTTTTATAATGTGGGTCAATGTCTTATTATCATCACTAATGTGGTTAACTGCTTATGAGCTTTATTTAGGAAACTAATGAATCATGAATCTTACAGGGACCTTTGGGCCTATTACATTAATAAATGGGTTAAGGTCACACCCTAACATGCCCTCCCCCTTCAGAAGTAACCTTGTACTCAAGGTTGGAGCTACGGAAATTGTTGGAGAATAGTTGTCGATAACTATGTCACATATTTTGGTAAGGTGTGTTTCCACTAAATAAGGAGTTCCTTGATAGTGCAACCGAATATGAATTTCCTGTGAATCTAGTGCCAGTTTTGGTCAAATCCCGAGAGAACCTTCCTCATCCAATTAAGGAAGTATGGTTTAAACATTGCAATTTTGTCCCGCTACTTTCTTGAGGTAAGAGAGATGGAAGATTGGGTGGACTTGTGAAGTGGCTAGCTAGGCCTATTTGTAGGTGATTGAGCCAATACGTTGAATCACTAGATAAGGCCCATCAAAATTTTGAGTTAATCTTTGGAAGCCCTTTCCTTTAAGAGATGTCTACTTATAAGGTTTGAGTCAAAGAAACACTTGGTCACCCACTTTAAAATACCTTTCGGAGCAATGTTGGTCAACATGTTACTTCATTCAGTTTTGAGCTTTATGGATATTATCATTCAGAAGAGTGAGAGTGGTGGTGCAATGGCTGATCCACTACTCTACAACTTGGAATATTTTGGAAGATAATAAGTTGGTGAAGGTGGGAGTTGGCCATACACCACCTCATATGGTGTCATCTTAGTTTCTTCATGATAATTAGTATTATACCACCATTTTTCTAAAGGTAACCATTGTGCCCATTGATGTTGTTTTTCCGAAGAAAATAACCTTAGGTACATCTCCAAACATTTGTTTGACCATATGTTTGGGGGTGAGGGTGATTGTTGTACTCATTTGGAGCTACGTGGCATGTAGCTTGAATAGATCTTGCAAAAATTTGCCAGTGAAGGTGGGATCTCGATCAAACACAATAGAAGTAGGCATGCCACATAGTTTTAAAATTTGATTAATGAATACTTGATCCATTAATGTCGGAGTGAATGGGTGTGGTAGGGCACAAAAATGGGTGTATTTGGAGAGACAATCAACCGCCACCATGATAACTTACTTTTTTCTTGATTTAGGGAGACATGTAATGAAGTCCATGGAGACATCCATCAATATAAAAGTAGGTAGTGAAAAGGGTTTTAGGGTTCCTAGTGTCTTAATTTTTCCCCTTTATTGCATTGTAAGACATCACATTCAACTACAAATGTAAGAATGTCCTATTTCATCCCGGCCCAACATAAGCAGTGGCGTGCATGAGAAAAACCTTTTTAAAATATGGAATAGTCTGCAATAGGTGAGGAGTGTAGCTCCACTAAAATGTTGGGTTTAAGTGTGGAGTGAGGGGATAAAATCACATGATTCTTATATCAAATAATATCTTCCTCCTATGTATAATCGGCGGGGGTTTAGGATTCCCTTGTAATCTTTTGATTATTTGGGAAAGAGATGGATAAGTAAACCATTCATGGCATGCCTCAATCTAATATTTTTAGGTCCCTATAATGATAGTGTATTCCCCTTATTGTTATTGTTAAGTATCCCTCATATTTTTATTGTTGTGCCCCGTAGAAGCCCATTATTGTTATTGTTGTGCCCTTACATTATTATTGTTATGTAGGCTCTGATTATATTGTGACCCCTTAGACTCCTATATATATAAAGAAGGTTTTTTCATTTGTATCATCCTAGAATTGTTAATTTAATTAATATAAAGGAGATTTCCCTCTCTAAGATGATAATTTTCAAGTCGTTGATCTATCATTTCTTCTATTTTGTGACTTGGTTCCATACTAATTGGTATCAGAGCTTTGGATTCTAGGGTTTCGCTTCTTCAAAGAGGACATCTTGGAATTTTCGTTATCATTTTTTTCTATGAGGCTTCAGAAGCTGAAATTTAAACCACGTGGATCAGAAATATTGTTCAACTTCGTGTATGAAATTTAGATCTTGGTTCAATATACTTTCGAAGATATGATCCAAGGAAATTTGGGTTTTTGCAGGCTCCAGAATTTAATCTCAAACAAGAGACCTAGGGAAAATCATCATAATTTTCTATGCAAGCATTGGCTTTGAATTTCATAAAATGCGGTTGAAAGTAAATGGACTGTAGTTTTGTTTTATCTTTTTTTGCTAAAGCAAGAGACTGTCCTTCTATTTCAATATCCAAAAAAATATAGTTACAACATTTACAAAAAACAATTACGCTTTAATGACCCAGGAAAACCAGATTCTAATTTGAAATGATCTTCCGCTCAGTAAGAGCAAAGTTAAACTTACAAAAATTAATTCCTAGGATGGATAAAAGGAAGTTAGACCAAAAGGAATACACCGAAAACTCCTATTACAAGGTTTCACAAGGTGTGAAAGTACTGTAGGCCCCACCAAGCTACACCCCCAAATCCAACCGTTGACTCCCACAACGAAATTGGACGCCATAGAACAATATTGCAACGCTTATCTGCACGAAGGATAGGGCACGATGGGAGGTGGTATTTCTAACCATCCCTTGCCATGCGTCATGAGCCTAGTGGAATCGCTCCCACAATTCCTATACCACTTTCCACTCCGAAGCCCAGCGAGTAATCAGAAACCACTATGTGTCTGGTATTCTCCCCCGTAAGCGAAATGAAAGAAAATGTCTGCCTTCCGAAAGAACCAACCATTATGCTCGCGTACAAACACCTCAAAATAGGTTTCTGAGACTGTCACAGACTGAGAAAAGGACTCAGTGTTTCAAATCGAAGAAGTAAGGAGATAGGGTAACTCACTCCCCAGTGAAGAGTGACCGATTTGAGCATGCCCTTCATCCAGGAACCAACTGAAGTACCGCGAATGAACGTGCATAGAAACCTTCATTCCAAAATATTTACTCTGACCCAGTAATTGAAACTCTCTCTGCCCTCTGCCGCTTGTTCATTGCAGAGAGCTTTGAAACTGCTCTGATGTATCTCCTACCACATCAGCTCAGTTCTGCACTTTGAATTTGTCACACCTTGATTGGCTAGAGTATCTGCGAGCTTATTGGCTTTTCTTCAAACATGATTAAAACTTATAGTTCGAAGACTCAGAAGATGATTTTGAATTCTTTGATACACCTGAATTAGTCTCCAGTGTTTCGAGACCTTCTCTGGCGTTGTTCCACAATTGATTCTCTTGACCGCATTGATAGAGATCTCTGAATCTGCTTCAACAATGACATTGGAACAATATGTCAGTTTCAGAAGCTCTAAACAATGTTCCAAAGCCATTAATTCAGCCATATTGTTGGTGGCTATCCATAAATGGCAATGGAAAACAAAGATGATGTTTCCATATTCATCTCTTAAAACACCTCCATAACCTGTTGTTCCAGGGTTTCCTTTTGAAGCACCATCAATATTGCATTTTAGATAACCTTTCGGTGGAGGATGCCAGAAATTATTCTCGGTATCCATATCTTTTTCCTTTCTACACTGATATTGGGGAATGAGCTCATGTAAACCCAGTTGTGTGAGAGTTTTCAACTCATGATTAGTAGGAGGATTCTTGGGAAAATTGCAGCTAGCGGTGCTAACTGTCTCCTTAATTTGCTTCAGGATTAGGCCCAACAGATGAAGAGGGGTAGTTTGTTCACCCTTGAAAATTATTTTATTCCTTTCTTTCCAGAAATTCCAGATAATGAAGCTTGGTGTGAAGGCCCAGGTCCAATTAAGGAGCTCATTTTCTGAGAAGTTCCTTCTCCACTTGTTTAGGGTGTTAATAACACTGTCTTTATCTCTGTCTGTCTGTTGGAAAATTGTGGCAAAGGAATCTCACAACCAAGTGGTGAATGTGAAGCTATTGAGAATGTGTTCCATTGTTTCCTCTTGCGCTTCACATAGCTGACATCTAGAGGGCCCAATAATTCCCCTTTTTCTAATATTGTCCCAAGTTAAGATTTTCTTGTGATGGACTAACCACATGAATAGCTTGATATTCATCCATCCTTGCTGGCTCCAAAGTTGTTGCCAGGAATTGTCCAGAACGTAGGAATCAAGATTCAAGATTATCCTCTTTGCTTCCCTAAGATTAAAGGTGCCTTCTTTATTGAGGCCCCATCTTAACTGATCCTATCCCTTTGATACCAAGACTTTCCTTTGATTTAAAATACCCATGAGTGCCTCTATTTTTGTTTTTATAGGACTCTCATCTCTGCAGTCTATGATTCTCCAGTTTCTCCATTTTCCAATGTCGTGAGGAAGAGTCCAAAAATATTTAACTTTTCTTAATCCTTGGGAGTCAGTTTCTTTCTTGAGGCACATGAAATCCTCTTTTAATAGGATTGGTTCTTGTTCCCATTTATCTTCCCAGAAGAGAGCTAGATCTCCTTCTCTAATCTCCCAGAAACTGTTGTCTTGAACTAGGCTTCTGTTATCCCAGGCTTTATTCTAGATGTAGGAGCCTTTTATGTTCCCCGACATTCTTATAAGATATTTTTTTTGCCAGGAGCTTGCATATTCTTCTTTCTAGGTCATAGCCCATTGAGCTTCAGGTTCCTTAACCCATCTCCACCAGAGCTTGGCTCCCAAAACTTTACTTAGAATCTCCAGATCATTTAAGCCTAGGCCCCCATGACTCTTGGGTTTGCAGATTTTTTCCCAAGAAACTAGAGCCCATTTCTTCTTGGTTTCCTCTTCTCCCCAAAGGAAATCTCTCTGGATATTGCTAAATTGTTGTAACACTCCTTTGGAGGCTGGGAGGGCTAATAAAAAGAACACAGGGATAGATTGTAGAATGGCCTTTACCATAATCAACCTACCAGCAAGGTTCAACCATCTGATAGTCCATTTTTTAACTTTGTCTTGCATCTTGTTGAGCACTTGTTCCCAAATACTTTTGTGCAGAGGCCTAGCTGTGAGTGGAATTCCCAAATATTTTGAAGGAAGGGAATCCCTCTGGAAGCCCAGAAGTTTGGAGATATTTCTCTAAATGGCAATGTTAGTATTAAAGAAAAATATTTTAGATTTGGAGAGATTGACTTCCATACCTGACGCCAAGGCAAAGTTAAATAGAATTCTTTTGTAAGCCAAGGCTTCTTTGACTGTAGGAATACCTTGCAACATAGTGTCGTCCACAAATTGTTGGTGAGTCATTGATTGACCATTCTCTGTTAACTAAAGGCCCTTAATTATTCCCACAGCCTTGGCCTGTTTAATGGACCTGCCCAGACCTTCCATCACGATGATGAAGAGAAAGGGAGAGAGAGGGTCTCCTTGCCTTAGACCTCTTGAAGGAGTGAAGATATCAGAGGGTGAACCATTCACTAAAATTGAAAAGCTGGAGGAAGTAACCAGAGCCATAACCCATATAATCTAGTTGTGATCGAACCCAAACACAGAAACGACCTTCTTGACATAGATCTAGTTCACCTTGTCATATGCTTTGGTAATGTCTAATTTCATGATCATACCAGCCTATTTCTTACCGGTAAGCATATGAACTACTTCATGAGCTTGAATAATGTTGTTTAGGATCTGTCTGCCTTCCACATAACCTAATTGTTCCCCTTAAATTAAAGAAGGGAGTACTAGTTTGAGTCTACTGGCCAACACCTTGGATATAATTTTATAAACCACATTGCATAAAGCAATGGGTCTAAACTTATCAACTGTGAGGGCTGAATCCTATTTTGGATTCAGGGAGATGAAGGAGGTATTGAGGGCTTTCAAAATAGTCCTGTTTCTTCTGGAATCCTCTACCACATTCAGGATATCCCGTTTGACAATGTTCTAGCATGCCTTCAAAGTCTACATTGAAGCCATCTGGTCCAGGAGCTTTGCTGTTCTGCATGTCTTTAATAACTTCACTTACCTCATCTTCAGTTACTGGTTTATTCAGGTTTAAATTGTCCTCTCTAGACACCAGCTTAGGGATATTTTTTGTAATTTCCTTGATATATTACTCTCTGTTTAGATTATTTTCCCTAGTGATGCCTCTAAAATGCTGCACCAACATTATTTTGATACCTTTATGAGAGGTCTGAAGCTCTCCATTTTTATTCAGTATCGAAGAGATTCTATTGTGAGCTCTATTGGCCATGGTGGATCTATGGAAAAATTTGGTGTTACGTTCACCTTCTTTGAGCCACTGAACTCAATACTTTTGTTTCCAAAATATTTCCTCTTGTTTGCATAATGTTTCCCATTCATGATGATATTTATCAGCTTGTTCACTTTTGACTTTATCAAAACCATCTGTGATCAGTGCCTGATTGAGTTCTTGGAGTTTGATTTCCACTGATTTTTTATCCACAAAAATGTTGCCAAACTCCTTATTGTTCCATTCTTTGAGCCTGAGTTTTATGTGCTTGAGTCTTTTATGGAGGAACATTATAGTGCCCTGTATTTACAAATCTTCGGACCACCATTTTTCTATATTGCTGATGAAATTTGGATGGGAGAGCCACATATTCTCGAATTTGAAGGGTCTATTCCTGGGAGAATCAATTCCCTTGATTTCTAATTTAATCAGCCAATGATCTGAGCCACCAAAGGGGAGAACATTAGCGGTAATTTCTCGGTTTGTGAGCATAAGCTCCTCTGATAACAAAAATCTGTCTAATATGGAGGCAACCTACACCTCCCCTCGTCTTTTATTATTCCAAGTGAAATGACCATTGTGCGTTTCAGAGTCCACTAGTTTCATATCTTCTGTGAAGGTTTGGACTGCTATTGAATCTTTACTAAGCAGTCTGGTACCACCTTTTTTTTCTGAAAGAGATTTAATCATGTTAAAATCTCCTCCCATGATCCAAGGAATTTCATCATGTCTACTTCTAAGATCAACCAGGGATTCAAGAAACCTGAGTTTTTCATCTATTCTTTGAGGCCCATAAACATTAGTGACCAGGAAGGTAACTGATACCCCAACTGGTTGAAAAATTATTGAAAGTTAATTTCTAGATGCCTCTGCATCTATTATGATGACTTTTAGTGGGTTCCATAGAGTTAGGATACCTCCCGCTGTGTTCTCTATTTTAACTTCTAAAAACTCAATTCTGTCAAGCCATTTGTTGTGGATCTGTTTTAATTTCTGAATAGAGCATTTTGTTTCCTAAATGAAGATATTGTTCGGCATTGCTAGTTTCATCCTGTTACTTAGCATTCTTTGCTTTCTTTTACTACCTAAACCTCTAATGTTCCAAGATATGAACTTCATAATTAAATATTTGTAAAGGAGTAACTTGTTAGGTCTTTCATCTTACCCGAATCTATAATTAGCTTTCCACACTCCATCAGGAACTCATTTTTCTTTTTTCTGCCCCTCTTCTTTCCTAGATTTCTAGTCGCTAATCCTGGAGTTGCTTTCATAGTTTTCACACCTCGGTGTTCTTGCTTGTGAATGTTTTTGCCTCTGTCCATTCCTTTTTCCTGATATTTCCATAAAAACAACTGTTGTATTCTGTTGCATTCTTCTTGAGGCAGAGAATCTATTCCTCCCTGGGTTCCTTGCATCAAGAATCCTTCTAGATCCACGTCCTCCTTATCCAGTATTTCCAGTAATTCCTGATCCTCCAGATCTATCTCACTTTGGGTCATTTCGTGGTCCATTTCCATTTATGTTTCAATCGTCATTGGCTGTTTTGGATAACCAGTATCTTGAGAATGTTTGTTGTCCTCTTCCTTTTCTTCTTCATTAGGACCTGTCGTCTGAGACTGGTTTTCTCTCGTGATTTCTTCATTCTCTTCCAACACTTGAAACTTGTTTTGACTGTTCTTCTGTGCCTCGTTGTGTTGTTGCTTTGGCCCCTTTTTTCCCACTTTCCCTTTACTTGTCACTTTCTGAAAGCTATCAGTCTCCTTCAAGGTATCAGGTTTTCTTTTATTCTTTGTTTTACCAAGAGGGCAGTCTCTGAAAAAATGTCCATGCTCATGGCATCTACGATATCTAAATGGGATATGCTCGTAGTCCACTGCCTACACCCATTCTTCATCAAAAACTTCCAAGATTACTTCCTCTGGAAGAGCACTTGATAGATCCATTTCCACACATATTCTAGAAAAGGAGGTATATTTACCCCTTCTTGTGGCTTCAGAAGTTTTGATGAAATGTCCTAATTTGTTGCCAATGGCAATTAGCGATTCTGCTTGCCAATAATCCAAAGGTAGAGAATAGAGCCTTACCCAAACAGGGACTGAAGTGAAGGTTTCCCGCTCTGGAACAAAGTTCACCTTCCAAGGCCTCATATAAAGACCAGCTGCTGCATAAAAGTAGGGACCTCCTTCAAATATTATGTCTTTGTCTTTGATGTTTGAGAACACTACTCTGAAGGATCCTTTTGACCTAAGATGTAGGTCAATGCTTCCTTTGGGTTTCCAGTGATACTTGATCCACATCTGTAAAGATTTTATAGTGGGCCAGAGTCCCATGAATTTACAAATAATGGCATGGGTTCCCATGTGTTCCCTATGCACCTCTAGAGCAGGATCATTTAATATTATTCTAGGAGTGATTTCTGATTTAGGTTTGCAAGGTCCCTTTTGTTTTTTGTCTCTTGCACCCTGATTTTTGTCTTCTTCCTCCATGTCCTTTGTGCTACTGTTTTCCTTGGTCTTGTTCCCTTCTATTTCCTTTTCCTTATCTTTGTTCTTGCCATCCATAAAACTTTTGCTACTGATTATCGGCGTTTTGCCTCTGCCAGCTGTTGCTTATTTGTAGGAGGGAGTCGAGCTCCCTCCTCTTGTGCCCTCCATTAGAAACGAATGCCTGCACCATTCTAAAGCCCTATTCTATCACTCCGACCAGGGGATCTTCATCCACATACCAAAAGGTGAGAGGGCTTGGCCCAGGCAAGTATCCCCACGACTAGTCAACGCCCTCGCTCAGGTTTGAGCACAGGACCTCACCATATTTACGAGTCCGACTTTACCAACCAACTGTCTCCACTAACCTTTTATAGTTTTGTTTTATCATTTTCAGGGCCGAAGGTTGAAAAAAGGACACGTAGAACTCAATACAATTTCACTCTACTGAACCAGTCAATAATCAAGTCATCGTGGGAGATTTGGCATAACGTTACCTTGAAGAATCCAATTTTGGTCTAACTTGTGGTGTTGGAAATAAGAATCATAGAGATACTATAGGACAAAATTTTAGACTTTGGAGAGCCAAAACTATAGAGTTACAACCATTTCAAGATCGATCTCCTAAAAGAAAGAAAAAGGTGTGTATTTGTTTTTTTAATTGCATAAATTTTGTTTGAAAATTCAATTTGAAGTGATTCCAAGGGAATATGAAAGCATAATCATGCACATAACCATCATATAACCATCATAGAATATGTTACAAACCAATCATAAGATCAACATAATAACTAGTACTAGTGTTCATCGATCATAAAAAAATAACTTATATTAATATTCAAAAGCCAACCAAGTCACGGACTTCCACGTACCACCTCACCATAGATTAGGCTAAACCAAATCTCTTTTTTCATCAAATCACCCCGTGCCATATATAAAGCATGAATGTGGGATCATATGGGTTAAACCAAAATAGAACCAACCAGCGCTTCTAAAGGCCAAACCACCTCAACCCTCAACCACATTGATTTTACCTAAGCTGGTTCAAAAATCACTAACATTAAAACAAGCTTGGATGCCTTTGAATTCCTTAACTAACTCCATAGGAATTTTCCTAACTCCACCCATCCATCAAGAGTTCCAAGAGAAATCCCATCTCCACTCTTGACCGTTGGGAATTTTCCCAAGAACACCTCAACCAGGATCCAAGTTTGTAAGCTATTCAAAGCTAATCAAAGAGAGAACCCAATACATCATGCTTATCCAGGAAATGGAAAGGCAAGGATGAAACCATTGTCAATCCAAGAAAATCTCATGCCAATGACAATGAAATGACCAAAGAACCACATGCATGTACCATGCATCCAAATCTCAGCAAGGCAATTACACATGCAACCTATTACATGCAATTAAATCCAGTTGTAGTTATTGATCCAACCTTCTCTCACTACTCAAGATTACTTTTCATGTCCTTTAATTTCTTCTTTCCAAGTCTAAGTGAATGCTAGGATGCTCCAAGAATTCTCTAAATGTGCAAGAGTCTAAGAGAGCTAGAATGAACAATATTTGAGCCAAAAATTGTCAAAATATGTGAATTGTTTGTCTGATGTCTTTTATCATTGATGTCAAGTCTCTTCCTTCTCTTTTTCTTCATTTTCCTTAATTTCCTCTCAAATTTCCCCTGCATGCATATTTGTGTCTTTTCATCTTCCTTTTCTCCTATTTTCCTTTATTTCCTTAATCAAATGCCATTTATTGCCCCTTTGCCTTTTCTATTTTCTTTTCCAATTTCCATAACCATTAATAAGCCACAAGTGATGCCCACTTAATGTTTACCCACCATTCATCTTGGAATACATGTCCCATGACCTTAGTCTTATTTTATTTACATGGAAAATCAACCAAAGGTTGTTACAAACCCCTCCCCCTTGGGGGAACATCGTCCTCGGTGTTCGATGACACTTATGATCATCAAAACATACTACCTATGGAGCTTTATAACACAACTTGATACATTGTTGACAATGACATGCATACATACATACATACCATTATATACTACCATAACAATACCATACAATACCAATTACATACTACATACATAATTAAATATATATTTATTATTTATTAATATATATATATAATATATATGTTGGGCATGGAATCCCCTCAAGGCATGTTTTGGGGCTCAAAGCCCAAATTTTGTTGTAAAGGCTCCGCGAATTATAGGCACGGAGCACAAAATGTATGATAGAGTCATAGGGTTATCTGCCCTAGTCTTGTAATGTAATGTCAGCCTACCCATGGTCCACAGACCATGGGATTATATAAATAGAGCAAGGCTCTAAGTGTAAAATATATCGAAGTAATAGATGGAAAGGTTAAAGCGAAGTAGAAGCACAGAGCAAGAGCCTAAGTGTGTCTTGTGTCGTGGGGTAGGAGAAGGCTCTGCATCTGAGTGCGCAAGGTGGAGTCGAGTTTGTAACCAAGGAAGAGAATAATAAAGAGAAGTTTTATCTTAATTCTGTGTAACTGTTCTTGGGTTATTGTATGTTTGATATAAATTGAAAATGTACTATTTATTTACTCCATGCACCTATATGAATGATTTAGTTGCTAAGTATACTTTACACATGCAAGTAAGCTAAGTTAGTTAACTAATAGCGGAATACTAGAAAAGGCTTGGGTAATAACAACGTTTGGCCCTTGAGTAGGGTTGCGCAAAGGCAACATCTCAGGTTGCGAGGTATGAGTAAGTGTGCGTAGCGACATGCACGCAGGGTCAAGCTGTGGACCACTTGAAACTCATCAGACATCTCTAGGGTGCAAAACCTAGTTCTAACACCCTCCCATACTACTTCGGGTGAGACCTCAGTCCGCGCTCTACGGACTATTTCCGAAAGGGCCAGTAGTACTGATATTTGTTTGGCTATATCACCTCTAAACCTGGGTCAGGCACCAACAAGCCAAAAAATGGTTCCGTTGTCGAGAGCAGGATCTTCATAAGGGATGTCTGATGTCGTGTCACTAGAATTTGACAAAGAAAGAAATTGAAGAGTGGCTAGATAGAAAGATTCACGAGTTCACGGTGCAGGAAAATAGGAATCCACAAGTATCAAAGGAACAGTGGTTAGAGTGCTACTTATGTATGGAAATCCACAAATTTTTATTTGCATCCTTCCCCTCTGAGTTGTATGAGTGGATCACAAAGCTAGCAGACAATCAAGGAAGGTGTAGGCTCAACAAACCTACTGTGTGGACTCCAGAGTTGGTGTGTAGACTAAAAGCATCAGAAGATAAGATTGCACGTGGTGTGGACCATTGGCTCGATCAAATTATAGGAGGGTTTATCACCAAGTTCATGGTAGATACTTCAGTTAGCTATAACGAGGCAGAATGGCACTTCCTCAAAGGACTGTGAGGTAAGTATGTTAAATCTTTGAACAATTGGATTAAAATGCTATTGTGTGAAAAGTGGGTTATGTGAATAAATTGATGTTTGGGGCTACATGAAGTGGGAGGATCTATAGAAACAAAGGTAGCCTAGAGATAGAAACTAGCCCCTTGATTTTGCCTCACTGAGAAAGCGAGGAAGAGCTCGTGAAAGTTTCACCAAGAAGTGCGATCAATCTAATAAGGCAACGAATTCCGCGCCTACCACCTTCACCTACACCACCACTAGTTTTACCATCTTCACGCCCATCTCTGCCCACACCACCTCTTCCACCACCAAAGTTCAATATGGTGAGCGCAATAAAGTTTTCAGTGTTCAAAGGAGTTGGGAACGAAGAGTTGGACCAATTTTTGTTTGTGGTAAAGATTATATGGGAAGCGCAAGGAGTCACAAATGACAACATAAAGAAGGCAACGCTAGTAAGTGCATTGCAGGATCACACACTGATGTGGTACATTAAGCATTCTAATGATAACTGCACTAAATAGGGAATTTAGTAGGCCAAAATCGGAGACACAGTCAATTATCGGGTTTAAGGAAATCACAATTCTTCTAGGCGAGACCCCCTGGTAGCTGGATCAGGGACTGAAGGGTATGATTTGCAAAGCCAACATGACCTTAACGGATGGGCAATACCGCGTATGATTTGTAGCGTCACTAACACCGCATCTAAGGATGGCGCTGTCATAGAAACAACTATCCACTCAGGCCAATTCTCGACTACACGAGACCACAATACAAGATCCTAGTCTGGGAGTCCAACAGATCCACACACAGTTGAAAAAATTGTGTCTGGAGATGCAGAGTTCGAAATAGGATAGGACAACTCACCCAAAGGTGCATGAGGAGTTATGGTGCATAAAGTGCAAAGGCCAGGGACATGACAAGGACCATTGTCTAGTTTTCATGAACTACCTAGCGGGAGGAGGACTAATGCCATTGAGACCAGAGGCACAAGCAGGACCAAGCATGGAACCTGCATTATGGTGCGCGATTTTTCAGATAGGAAGGAAGAATTCTACACATAACTACCACCTATTACAAAAGTATACGTAGACGTCCCAGCAGTTGTTCTGTAACTTCTGTAGATCGATAGGCCATGATGAGTGCACCTGTGGAAGTTACGAACTAATGATGGATCGAACCCCTACCTACAAAGTTCAGGCCAAAATGCGAGCCCTCGATCAAAATGCGGGGATGACACACACTGGATTTCAGGCGCACGAATGAGTTCGAGGTGCAATGGGACCAGGAAGGGGATGCAGAACGCTGATTTGTTACAATTGTAGAGGGCCAGGGCATTATGCCCATAATTGTACAAATCCAATGAGAGCATCATGTTTATATTGTACCCAGTTTGATAATGAGATAGAGGACTACCCCATGCTGATAGTGAGGTTGCGCGATAAAGGAACAATCCAACCCCCATTGACTTAGAACCTGCAAATGATGAGGTTTGAGTTGCGCGAAGAGGACACGAATGTAAACATCATGCCCCAAAGTGGTATAACGACAGGAGATGATAAGGGCAATCAGCCCAAAGAGAGTTCTTGGGTTTGCAACGGTCCAACAAAGGAGCCAGAGTTCAATTTGGAGCATACAAAGGAGACATTCATGGAAGCTAAGAAGAGCTTCATGGAGCCCTCCACTTCAGGTAGTAAAGACAAAATAGAATCAGAGATGGACCCATCAATGCTTACTACCTTTCTAGAGACATGCATGAAGCTACTACACAACAGCAATACTGTGAAGGGACTCCAAGAACCCATCACTAGGTGCACTGGGTCAGGAGAACCGAGCGTAGTTTGGAAGCTCGGGAAGCACACAACGTGAACAGGAAGGGAGATGAGATTGACTACACAAATTGGGGAATATGAAATGGATTAAGTGATTTTAGATCTAGGGTTAGACGCGAACGTCCTACCAAAGCAGACATGGGAGCTCATGGGCAGCCCCGCATCGCAATTGTCTCCTATTAAATTGTGAATGGCGAACCAGCAAAAGATCCTACCAATGGGAAGATTGTAGGGAATAATGGTAGATGATGAAGGTGCGAGTGCGCTTGTAGATTTCAAAGTGATAGAAATTATTGATGACAACAATCCCTATCCCATGCTACTGGGGATAGATTGGGCCACTTGCATGAATGGAGTGATAAATCTAAAGAAGTGCAAAATGATTTTTGAGAAAAAGTCACGCGTAGTGGTACCTTTAGAGCCTGCGGAAGGATCGTGCTACATAGAGCAAGTGCGTAATGACGAGAGAGACAACGACCTAGACTGTATCTACAAAATCACCACACAGAACCAGGACAGGGTGAATCCAACGGTGGATGGTAGGATTTTGTGGGAGCACGAAAGCTCCTGCACATCAGATTCGGACGAGGAAATAGAACGATGGCAGAACTAGTTACATGAGGTAACCACGCTCAACTGCAACATGATGGTAAGATCACTACGCTACGTGACCACAAAGGTAAGAGATCTTCCTGTGTATGATGGGTTGACAGTAGTAGATGATTTCTTGAGCAAGTTTGGGGGAGAAGTGCCAGAACAACAGTGTTTCGATGCTCTGACATGGGTACTGCACGCTATGCCCACAAGGTGGTGGGGTACGCACCAGTGGAATTTTAAGGATTGATGAGGATGTAGAAGGATGATGCACCTACAATTTGGAAAACTTCAAATGTGGATAACAGACAAATATGACAGATGAGATGATCCATGTGCACACTTCGCGAAATGGACCAAGGTCTATGGGGAAGAGCCGCAACTTGAATGGGTGCATTTGTTCTGTCATATCCTGGATTTCATTCCCATGAATTGGTATATTGAGATAGAGCTCCACCATGGCATGAGCGAATGGGATATCTTGCACAAAGGGTTCCTACTAACCTTCACATTTGAAGATCGTTGGTGGGATACTGTTGATGATGTGCTACAAGCAGTAAAGGTAGCTATCTTCAAAATACCCTAGGAACCAATGGAAGTGCTTCAGTTGAAATGGGCGACCCAGCTAAGCTACGCACTGGAGTGTTACAATGTACATATTAAGGAGGACGATGAGGATCCATGGAAAATTAACATTCCAGAAACTGAAGGCTGTTGCGAGGTGTGAGGACCATTGATTGAAGATCCTGACATCACCGCGCCACTAAAGACGAAGTAGGTAAACATTGGGACGGAGGCTGAACCAAAGTATGCAACGCTCGGTGACTATTGGGATGATGGCACAGTGGATAAGGCTGCTGAGTTACTCCACGAGTAACAAGACTTATTCCTGACCAAGATTATGGACTCAAGAGGGATCGTTGGTGACTTAGGGATGATGAAGGTCACCCTAAAACCTGACGCAAAGCTGGTCAAAGACTCCATGGCCGCTACAACTGTGAAGTTTTTGTTTGAAAACGTGTTGACTGGATTTGGCTATTCGAAAATCTTAATGAGTGACCGTTGAACACATTTCCTGAATGAAACCATCAGTGCGCTCATAGAAGAGTTTTAGGTGTATCGTCACAAAAGTATACCGTATCACCCACAAGCAAATGGGACTGTAGAAGCATTCAACAAAATACTGGAGACTGTGCTAACCAAAGTGTGCAACACATAGCGAAGCGATTGGGACGTGCACGTACCTGCAGTGCTATGGGCCTACTGAACAACGTGCAAGAAACTGATGGGACAACCACCTTTTTAGTTAGTTTATGATGTGGAAGTTGTCATGCCAATGGAATATATCATACCTAGTCTATGCATAGCAGCACTCACAGGGATGACAGACCGCGAAGATCTAGAGGAAAGGCTCGCACAATTGGAATAACTTTAGGAGGAACGGTTCTTGGCTGGTTTTCATCAGCAGGTCCAAAAGTAGCATGAAAAGGCCTGGCATGATCGCCATATCAAGTTGTGCACCTTCAACATAAATGATTTGGTGCTGTTGTATGGCAGTAAGTTTGAAAAAATTCCTTGAAAATTCAGAATGCATTGGCTGGGACCATACGTGGTTAAGGAGGTTATAGACGGAGGCATGATCCATATAGTCAAACTAAATGTAGAATCCTTCCCAAGCAAAGTGAAAGGTAGCCGCTTGAAGCCCTACACGGGTGGGCTGGTTATCTGATTAACCGGCCGAAGCATAGTCTTCGCACTTCGAGGAGCCGGATAAAGGAATGGGACTATAAACATATGCAATAGATACTGGTACAGATGTATGGAAACAATTTAGACACAGAGGTCTCAGAACAAGCAGATGCAGTAGATTCAGCAAGTAGTAGCTCAATGCACTATGGATCTCAGTACGTGTCACGCGGAATGAGTCGATCTTGCGGACAAGATAAACCTTCCTAGAATATAATGAAGACATAATGACAAACAAACCAATCAGACACTATCTTTCTCTAAATGCACTTTTATAAATAATGGCAAACAAATGTTTTTTAAGGCCTACCTCATGTCCAACGCAAGTTTGGAGATGCCTTCGCTCCTTTGATCCAAGTAAGTTCCTTTGTCACAAACCTGCAAACACAAACAAGGCAAACGATTAAATAACACCTGAATAACCAGTATTATAAAACATATTTAACATGAAAGTCAAGGAGTCCATGAAACAAATAACGTGAGATACTTGTTGAGAAAAATGAGCTTGATTGTATTAATTCAAAAGGAGAAGAACCTTACCTGCCTTGACGCTGTACAAGCTCCTTCCAGGGTCCAACAAGAAGTCTCCTCTACTTTGACAAGCTTCACTCATTCCCTAATGGGGCCAAAAAGGTATGTGATCTCTCCTCTTAAGCTCAAATAGGAAGTCTTGATTTCACTAGCATTTACCCTCAAAAGTTCAGCTTCTAACCTCCCTGGCCACTGACCGAATGCCTCAATTTATAGTGCAATGGAGATCAGTTACCAGCTCCTCCTTCAAAGGGATAGAGTCCTCCTTCAAAGGGATAGCTCCTCTCAACAAGGTATTAGTTCCTCCTCTCATGGGATGCATGAACCACTTGGAGCGAACAATCCACATAACAAATGCTTCTAGAAAACTCTAGAATTAACCCAA